>MUZC01004612.1:733896-770320 GCA_002072015.1 Radix auricularia | reverse complement strand
CCCCCCCCCCCCCCCCCCCCCCCCCCCCCACAACCAGGTTTTGAATATCTTAAATCATTAGCATATGGGAATGAATTGTCTCTGAGAGCTGCGCTGATAGGTGCAATAAAGAAACCGGGAAAAATTATTTTTCATTTAAGTTCTTGTTGCTAAAATGTAATCAAAGTTTGGAAGGTGAGTGAATGTATCACAAAAACCCCTCCCCCAACACCTGTAAATAAGAAGTTTTATTCCTAGTTCTATTCGTTAAATTTAAAAGATATGAAAATAAAAACTTAATGATAATAACTGTCTTTTCTTGTAGACTAAACCTAGGCCTGTGGTAAATATAATATAAATTAAAGTTTTTCGTAGAGAATTTACTCGGAATATTAGTATATTTATGGTGGTGCCATAAATTAGTCTATGGTGGGAGTGTTATATACGTAATGATTTTATGGTGGTAGAGATAAATACCTAATGTTGTGTGGTGGTAGTGCTATATACCTAATGATTTTATGTTTTTAGTGATATATACCTAATGATTTTATGGTATTAGTCCTACATACCTAATGATTTTATGTGGTAGTGCTACATACATAATGATTTTATGGTGGTAGTGCTATATACCTAATGATTTTATGGTGGTAGTGCTATATACCTAATGATTGTATGGTGGTAGTGTAAAATACCTAATGATTTTATGGTGGTAGTGCTATATACCTAATGATTTTATGGTGGTAGTGTAAAATACCTAATGATTTTATGGTTGTAGTGTTATTTACCTAATCATTTTATGATGTTAGTGCTATATACATAATCAATTTATGGTAGTAGGGCTATATACCTTATGGTTTTATAGTGTTAGTGTTGTATATATAATAATTAGTCATTAGTAATGCTAATTGAGTAATTTGTATTGATGTTTAGTGTTTCTGTTTACGTAATGAGATTATGGGTGCAGTATTATATTCGTAATTATTGATTTTTGGTAGTGGGAAATCTCAAATGTTTGGATGTGGTGGTGGTGGTGATATGGTCAGGGCGATAAGCTGCACTTAATTTAAACAAGTATTGCATTCAGAAAAACATTGCTTTGGTGGTTTAAAAATTGTGGTATTTTTTAATCCAACTTTTCAGAAACCTACGAGCCCTACAGCTGCACAGGTGAGATTACTTTTTATTGGAGCGTATACTTTGTTTATCTTGGTGCAGTCTTAAGTAATTAGACCCGTAATCTGTGCCGTGGTGGCGCCGCATCAATAGCGGGTCAAAGTAGCTCAAATCCGTAACCTCCTTTGGGAGGCAGGACGGTGAGCTTCGAGCGAACTCAACCCTGCCCAGACGGCCCCCCACTTCAAGGGGACCAGGTCGGGTGTGGCCTGTCGGTTACACCTCTTGGTGGAGGGGTGGGAGCTGGTAGAGGATTTTAAGACAGGGCCTATAAGAGTCTTATTGGCTCAAGGCCATTAATGCCACCTCAAATGTCATATATTTACCGAAAATTCCATTTAACTACTCACAGGTCAACTGCCAAATTTATTATTTGATAATCAAGCATTACAAATACTGTTGTGATTCTATCATAGCAAAGATATTGTGCACCAAACTTTGCAGTCCGTAGACGGATCATTTAAAATTCCTTCAAAAGTTAATATCATAAAGTTCATTGACAGCAGACTATTGTAAACTACATAATATTTCTACATGGGACCAAACATTGAGACGAGGCGCTCTGGCTACATCGTGTTCTTCTGTGATGTGTTTTTGTTATGTACTTGTGTCAATCTTTCTTTTTCTCTCTGTTTAATTAGTTTTTCTTCCTGTAGTTAATAAGATAAACTGTTTATGCATTTGGAATCTTTTTTTAAAAAAATATACCGATGATTAGTGTCCATAAAAAAATTAGTTTTATTTAACTTTTAATCACATTAATTGTTTTTGTATTTAGAATTTTGTGTGAAAGACGTATTGCTGTCCAGTTGTGTCAAATTGCACAACATCATCTTGTACCGCGCTTAACGGGCAACTGTCCAACCTTATGTTTATGACCACTGATAGAGTGACAACAAGTTTTAGCTTTTATATATTTCGATAACAATGTCGAAATGTTTTCAGTGTTGTATACAACTTCACTGGTTCTCATAAATGTTCAATGTTTCTGTACATTTTCAATAGGAGACGTCCACCGAATCAGCCCCATCCCCAGCGTCCGTGAATAAAGTGAGTAGTTAATAGAAACAATTGGAGTATGTTGTGTCTAGTGAAACAAAATAACATATGCTGTTACTGTTGACACAAAATGGCATTTGCTATATCAATTGACACAAAATGGTGTATGAATAGTCGAAGGACACATGGTTTAGTTTGTAGTGGTTATAAAATAGTGCGTTGTCTGATATTTAACGTTTCGTTAAAAAATAAAGTTTGCATGTCACAACCTAAATTCATATAATTAACAACTAATTTTATAGTCTTTAAATTGTTCACTGTGTAATAGAGATGCAGCGTACTTGCATGTCAATCTTCGGAATTTCAAGGCCATTAATTTGTTTCTTAATTCATTTCCGTCATGTTTTCGTTTTCCTTTATAAAAGGAATATAATTTACTCTGTAAGTCATCTTAATGTTTTCTTTTATTCCTGTCTTTATCCAACAGCGTGATACGGTAAGTGATATTTGTAAGTAGTTGCTTTGGTTTAAAGCTGGGCAATATTTCTTTTTCTGCTTATATTTTAAAGTCTTAACATCACTCCAAATTATTAATTTAATTGTTACCATTATTATTATTGTTCGTATAGTTAGATATAACCATTTCATCTTTACTTTAACAGATGGTATTTTTTAGAGGATAAAATTTTAAAAGGCTAAAGTTTTTCACATACATGTGTAAAAGGTTTTCTGATATATTTAAATTACTTTAGCTCTGCAATCCACTTAAGATTTAAAAAGTAGCAATCTAAATCACGATCTTGCCAAAGTTTAAGTTCTATATGTTCTTAATTCTTAAACACTTAACAACTGCTGTGCCTCGATCACGTTATATTTTGAAAATTAAACACTTAACAACTGCTTTGCCTCGGATTGTAAGTTTTATTACTTACCCCCAAAACAAGACTTCCATTTGATGTATATTTGTGATGAGTTTATATTACATTTCCAGGTGATAATACAATTTATTTCTTATTTTGATCCTCAAAGATGATGACAATTAGGGGTCTAACGATGTATCGTCCAGCCGATGTATCGGAACCGATATCAGGGTATCGGCAATATCGGTATTATCGGCACTCATATCGGAAAAAAAATATCGGTATAATCGGCACTCATATCGGCAAAAAATGTCGTTATTATCGGCACTCATATCGGCAAAAAATATCGCTATTATTGGCACTCATATCCGCAAAAAATATCGGTAATACAGGTATCGGTAATATCGGCAAAACTTCATATCGGTATACCATTAATAACAAGTTGATCTTTTGCAAACACGTCTCAAACCCGTGTCAAGGCCGTTGTTAAACTGTGAACACAATAATCTCATTGATTAAAAACTTCGTACAGTTCATATTTCTGTTTCAAAGAAACAATTCTTGAATTGCCAACAGCAAATAGTCCAAGATGAGACCTTCAAACCTATATAAACTGGTATCAAAATATTTAATTTTCTATTGCTCTAATATTTGTTTTAAATGTCTAAACATAAATAAACCTATATCTCTACTTACAAGCTATTTTAAAGTCCAAACATCTCTAAACTCATCTAAGCCTCGATAAACATCATCTCAACATAGAATTTAGTGTATGTTCATAATGTCTCTTAACTTACCAACCAGGATCCTAAACCAAGCAAACGAAGTGGGAAAGGTCTAAGAAACGGAAAAAACGAAGAAAGTGAAGGAAAAGGAGATGGGGAGGGAAAAGACGAGAATAAAGGAAGTGAAGAAGAAAATGGAAAAGAGGAAGGAAAAGGAGAAAGTGAAGGAGAGAGTAGAGGAAAAGGAGCAACAAAGGGAGAAGGTAAAGGAGAAGGTAAAAAACAGCGACCTGGTGAAGGTAAAAGAGAAGGAGAAGGAAGAGGAGAGAAGAAAGGAAGAGGAAAAGGAAGAGGAAAAGGAGAGGGTAAAGGAGAAGATAAAAAAGAAAATGAAGGAGAAGGTGAAGGAGAAGGTGAAAGAAAAGAAAAAGAAAAGGTTAAGGGATGCGGTAAAAAACAGCAACCTGGGGAAGGTAGACGAGAAAAGGAAGGAAGAGGAGAGAAGAAAGGAAGAGGAAAAGGAGAAGGTAAAGGAGAAGGTGAAGGAAAGGGAAATGGTGAAGGAGAAGGTAGAAAAGAGCCGCACAATGAGGGTCTAGGAGAAGGGGAAGGAAGAGGAGACGGCAGAGGAAACGAACACCTCAATGTGAGTTATGGTTTTATTTTAATGTTAAGATTTGACATTTTTTAGATTATATTGCGTAGCTGCAGTTGTTTTGGTGATGAGTCCATAGCACTGCATACAACAGAACAGACGAATAGTAATACATGTTTATTGAAAGTCTTTAAAGTAGAGAAGAATGGTAGAATTATCATTCGACTTTTTTTTTTTTTTTTTTTTTTTTTGAGATTGTAGTTTGATCGCTTAACAAAATGCTTTTTTTTTTTTTAATAATTTAATTTATTTCAAAGAAAGCTCTAAATTCCATTAACTAAATCCATCTTTCGCCATCTTTATGGGAAATTAATGACATTTAAACATTTAATTTCAGTACGTACATGGAACACATTGAACTATAGCTTTACTAACGAAAACTATTTTAAAAATGTATACAATTAACTGGAGTCTCTAAAAATTAGAATATTATAGAATTGTGTAATTAGAAAATGTATGTGTGGTTGTTGATGGAGAGGATGAGTGGAAGATATGACGTAGGATAAAAGCTGTCACCTTTATTCACCTGTTTTATGTTTGTATCTTTTAAATTCGCCATGAGTCTTGGAAACGGAATGGGATGTTTAAAACATTTAAAGTATTTGTTCTGTATTACTTCCGTTTTATCTTTAATCTCTTTAATTATCGTGACGTAGCCAACGTTTGATGTTAACTTTCCTGTGGACTCCAAATAGAGTTTGGTTAGGGTTAAAACAGCTAAACAGCTCACATCGAGTTACTTTTTATCTTTACAATAGTAGACGTCTCAGAAACTTTTCGGAAATATAATCATCGTATTTAACTTTTATAACTACCTTATATATATATATATAGGGACACTGTGTACGCACTCGGTTAGCGTACCGATGGTCGCGGGTTCAAATCCATGTGAAATGATTTGTTCCCGTGGCCAAGGGTGTCCCTGAGTCCAGCCAGCTCCTAATTGGCACCTAATGTAATGCGTGGAACTCTCATAGCGGGGCCCTGAGAACGCTGCAGCTATGAGAGTTCCACGCATTACATTAGGTGCCAATTCGCTCACCTTCTGCAATAATCCTCTGCATAGAAGGAGCGTCTGTATAGATAAGAAATAAGACATATTCTCCAGTATAAGTCGATCTCTAGTATATGCGGTAGTACTTGAACTTGTCACGAAATTTTTTCTAACAACTTCTGACTGTGAAATAGATTTCATCCCAGCTGAACATTTTAAAATCGAACATTCTCTGCTCTTTAAGCGCGTCTGTTGAAGGATTGTGGGACTATTTTACACTGAATAACAGAGACGGTCTTTACGTTAAATCTTTGAATTTCGTTCACATGAGGAATTAAACAGTTGCCACATAAGGTTTCTGTTTCTTGTGGAAAAAAAAAGTTATTTACTGTCAAACGTTACTAATTCTATTTTTTTTCTATTTTATAAACAGGAGTCCAGAGGTGACAAACGCATAGACTGAAGGCAGTTTTAAAAGATTTAGTAGCTCATGTAATTGCATCAAATTTTCACATTTATCTTGTTTTAATTTTATTAATTTAATTAATATTTAACATCTTTTTTTTCTCTTTCGTTGAAATATTTTAGAAAACTATCAAGATGAAAAGATGTTGGAGAAAGTTTAGTCACATAATATTTGAGGATTTAAAATTGAATTTGGGTGGATATTGACTAATCAAAATTTGTTAATCTAATAATATTAAATCAAATTTACGCAAATTTCGACTTTTTTTAATATTTTACACTCATAAAATTTCAGAATATAAATCCAATTTTGCAAATATTAATTAACAATTAAAGCATCTTGAGTCTGAAGCTTCGGTTTGATTACAAAAAAACTTAATCAAAATCTAACCTCATTTTATACACTATGTTTATCGCATTTACATCAAATTAATCCTATAATCATATTAATCATGTGTTACACCTTCTGGGTTTCATCTAATTGAGCACTGTTTTCATCCTCATATTATTACAGCATTAATAATTTAATTTTCAACCATATTAATTTCAGATTTGTCTACGCCGAAAAAAAGCAAGAATTTCTAAAAGTTACTCATTACTAATTAGGATTTTGTTTTTCAATTTATCAAAGTTTTGTTACAAACACCATGAGCAATTAATAAAATAAGATTACTTCCTCAATGTATACTGTTATTTGTTTGCACTATTTAAGTCTAATCTTGAATTACATAAGTTTTTATTTGGAGGTTTTATGTTGTAAGATCATAGATCCAAACACGTAAATGCTGCATTAACAAGAAATGAGAAGTGAAAATAATATAAACATGTCGAACATAACACTTAGTCTCATAACAAATCATTTTATTAACGAGCGCTATAAACATTTCAACAAGAGGAAAGCTAAATTGTATCAGCCGCGGGGTAATCTTTATCTAGTCTACACTCATTGCGTTCTATCAGACGGGGAGGGGGGATAAAAAGTTATCAGCCATTTAGGTAATAGTAATGAAAGTGAAACGGAAAATAATTAATCCGCTATGTTTTTCCCTTGTGCAGAGAGAAAAATTTTCACAGTCCCACCAAACTAAAATTCCCACATAACTTACGGCCCCACTAACTCACACTACCACCAAAGTTACAGTCCCACCAACTCACAGTCTCACCAAACTTACACTCCCACCAAGTCACAGTCCCACCAAACTCACAGTCCGACTAAACTTACGGTCCCACCAACTCACTGTCACACCAAACTTACAGTCCAAACCAACTCACAGTCCCACCAACTCACCGTCCCACCAACTCATAGTCCCACCAAACTCATAGTCAAACAAACTCACAGTCCCAATAACTCACCGTCCCATGAAAAGTACAGTCCCACCTACTCACCGTCCCACCAACTCACAGTCCCACCAACTCACAGTCCCACCAACTCACAGTCCCACCAACTCACAGTCCCACTAGTGATCTGCGGAGATTTCCTTGGTGGTCCGCTAGCAAAGGATGGAATTTTAATTTTTAAAATTAAAAAACACGAAAAGGTATAGATTAAATGTTGCAACTTTGTAAATATTTTGATTAATTTGAATCACTCGATGGCGATGGCTTAGCGCTGAAATTTTTATATTTTGATTCATGTTTACTTGACGTCACACTAGATTCTAGAGGACTTTATTGATATTCAGTAATAATTTATTTTTAACCATTGAGTAAATTCGCCTTAAATTAATATTACAATTATTAAATTAATAAATTTATTGAACACATGGATTAATTTCTAATAATGAAAACAACCGAACATTAAGGAGTAAGACAGCAATGATTCATCAGACTCATCCTGACAAATGCATTCCGGAAGGAAAAAAAAGACGATTTGCCATACGACGGTATGATGGAGAATATTCGTACCTTTGGTTTATGTGCGTCATTTTAAATGATAAACCAAGATCAGAGTGTGTAATATTCCCGCAAATTCTTGAAAATGAAGCGTTAAAACCTACAAAAGTCCAAAGACATCTTAAACTAATCCTAGTGTCTGCTCGGAAAAAAACATTAAAATACTTTCTGCGCAAAAATTATTCACTTGATAGTAAGAAATCCTGCATAGCAACAAGTCCATAACACGCTTTTAGAATAACATTTTGGTGGCTATACGATTTGTACAGGCCAAAAGCCCTGGTTATATAGGGGGGAAATGTTTAACAGAGTTTTGAATTACGTGACGCTGTGAGAGCGTTTTCTTGGAGATGAAAAAAATCAAAGCTTATTCATCATCTGAATGATAGCTTATGGATTGCTGATCTTGCTTACTTGGCTTTTTCGAAGAGCTGATTAAACTTAATTCATCTTTGCAAGGAAACACGACACATATAATTACTCTCAGTGACAAAGTGTCTGCTTTTACGAAAAAGCTTGATCTTTGGAAAACAAGATTATTTCAGGGAAACTTTGACATGTTTGATAAATTGCACAAATTGACCTAAAAACAGAAAATGCTGAAAACAATAAACTGTTGATAAATTTGATTTCTGACCATATTCAACCACAGCAGGATTAATTCAACTGCTACTTTGGTGAATTAAACGTTCAGATATTTCCGTTAGTTTCCAGTCTACTTCTTGCACACATGGACCCATTAAATGTACCAACATTGAATTAAAATCAATTCCTTGAACAGACCAGCGATACAAATTTGAATATGTAGAATCAGAAAGTGGGTTAGATGAAGCTTTGGAGTATTCAGAACTGTCTCAGAAAGCTTTTGAAATACTTGTTACCATTTGCAACATCATACCTTTGTGAGTGTAGATTAGCTGCATTGGTTACAATCAAAATGAAACATCGTTCCCGACTTGAAGTTGAAGATAAACTACGATTGAGTATTTCAAATATTACACCTCGTTTAGATAAGATATGCTCAAATGTGCAAAATCAAGGCTCACACTAAATAAACTAGAGTGGCAGTCTTACTAATACTAACTACTGTTTAAGACATTACGTTTTTTTTTAGTAAGTACTAAGAATTGAATGTTACTATTAGTATCTGACTGCTATAAGTGACATTTGTTGATACAAAATAAAGCCATTACAATCTGTTTCCATTCGATATTGCTTTTGGAGTACGCAAGTAGTTGCATTTTATTATAGTTTAACTAACTAACATGTACACTACTAACTAGTTATGTAAAAAGTATAAATAAAATCAAAATATACAAAGTATACAAAATATAATATATACATTTCAAGCCCTGCAGTGGCACAATTTTCAATAGTGGTCCGTACTTAAGCAAAAAAAAATTCAAGTGGTCCTTGACTCTCAAAAAGGTGAGAACCACTGTTTTAGATGACTATATATGTTATATTGACATTCAGAAATATTTTTGAAAACTTTAAATTAATATTACAATTATTAAAGTAATAAATTAAATAAATTGTTTGAATTCATGAATAAATTTCAAAAAAAGGAAACAACCGTACATAAGATCAATGATGATTCATCACACTCATCCTCACAATCTGTGTGTGAATCAAATGCAGTTTCGGAGAGAAAAAGGCATATTTCCAAAAGAGGTTATGAAGAAGAGTATTTGCGCTTGGGGTATAGACTACTAGTGTCATAGTAATTAACGCAAACCATGGTGTGTAATGTGCTCGCAAATTTTATCAAATGAAGTGATTAAACCTGCAAATTTGCGAAGACAATTTGAAACTAATCACAATGTATACACGGTGACACAATTGGAATACCATCTGCGCAAAAACAAACGTTCAGTTCATAGTCAATAGTATTTCATAGAACAAGCAACCAAAGTCAAAGACACATCTTTAAGAGCATCATTTTTGGTGGCTGTACGAGTTTCAGAGGCCAAAAATCCTCACACAATACCATAAACTTTGATAATGTCTGCTGCTATAGATGAGTGTTGAGAGATGTTTGGCGAAGCCTTGTCGAGTAAACTTAAAACAAAATTAATTTCCAACGATAAAATTCAACGTTTGTCTTCGGTAGCAGCTGACGTTGAACAACATTGTAATTTGGTATTCAGTTTAATGAATCGACAGACGTAATCAACATGTCACAATTAATGGCTAATGTCAGATATGTCTGGATAAGTGAAGTTGAGGAATATATTTTTATTTCAAAACCTGTGCGGGGTGAGGGGGGCAAGTAGTGCTAAAACCTTTTGCTATCCTTGATAACTATATGGCACCTAATAGCATCTAAATTGTCCTGGTGTCTCAGTGTTTGCATTGATGTTGCTGCAGCATTGACTGGTAAACAACAGGCGTGTGGGAGCGTATGCGTGCCAACTGATTCATTTAAGCACTTTAACCAGAAAAATCTCAGAATGCTGATACAGGGGCGTAACAACGACTTGGCATCGGGGCAGTTGAGAAGGGCACCGTGGGATAAGCCTTCAATTTATTCAAATGTATTTTCCTACCTTTTTGGATTTTTTAATATTCTTTTGTCAAGGACGCCAAAAATAGATCAGCCAAAGGCGCGGAAAACCCAATTATGAGCTGTTAAAATACTTTTACCCTTTGCAACATGGCAACATCATATCTTTGTGAGTGTGAATTGTCGGCATTGGTTACAATCAAAATAAAACATCGCTCCTGGCTTGAATTTGAGATGAACTTCAAATTCTAGTTTTTCAAGTATTGCACCTCGTTTGGATGTGATGTGCTCAAATGTGCAAGCTTAGGCTCAAACTTAATGAACTACTATAGCAGTCTTATTAATACTAACTGCAGGTTATGCTTAAAGTGTTTTTATTTATAGTAAGCCATAAGAACGAATTGAGTAAGACTACTAGTAAAAGACTAGTATACATGACATGTGTATGCTACAATAGAAAGCCATTACAATCTGTTTCGATTTAATGTTTCTTTTGGAGCACGCAAATCGTAGCATATTAGTATAGTTTTATTAACTAACACGTATACTAGTGACTAATTATATACACAGTAAAAAATATATATATATAAATTTCAAGCTCGAGAGTAGCACATTTTTCAGAAGTGATCAGTAGCTAAGATACAAATTTTTCAAGTGGTCCTTGAATCTCAAAATGTTGAGAACCACTGATCTAAACACGCTATACAAAAGCATTGTTGCCATAATTAATTCAATAGAACGATATCTCACCCAATCAGATCCAACCAATGGTAAAGACTTTAGGTTAATTTTGGCTTGCGCTGCCACCAAGTCACATCGGGAAGGATGAAATTATACACAACTAAAAAAAACACTATTTTTAACCCACCAATCTTACGTTGTACTCTTTCCCTCTTGTATTTCCTACTATTTGAAAAGTTAGTGTTGCCTTCATGGGTCATAGCATCTGGGTATCATTCGTCAGAGAATGCTCGATATTTATGAGATATAAAACTGATTTTAATGCTAAACGTTTTTCTAAAGGTAAGAAATTTATAGCATAGAGTGTGATTTTGAATTTGTTGCCTCAACAGAAACTATTAACACATAAACTTATGTTCAAATTAGCTATGTTTTCCAATATTGTAGAACTGTCACAGCCATCAATATTTCTACTAAATGCATATTTGGCTGGTGTACACAAAGAGAACTTAATATGATAAGTATAAATAAAGCAGAATTATACAAACTTTATAGTTTCATCAAGAAATTTTAATAACCTCTATGGCAACTGGAGCCTGGAGCCAAACAACATGTCGGTGTTGCATCTGTCGCTCGAGATGGGGCAACCATTATTGCCTAACTTAACGAACTGGGACCTTTTATTTGTTTTTTTTTGTTTTTGTTTTTTTTATTTATTTTATTTATTTTTTAATTTTATTTCATTTATTTACTTTTTTTTCTTTGGGTGGGGGGTGGGGGCTATTTTATTACTTTCTAAATAATGCAAATTTCTCTTGGTTGTATTTCCTGTTTCACTCCAACAAGTTTGGCATTCATTGCTTTAAGCCTTCTCAATTTTTTTAATCTTTGAAACAGGGACAGCTAGCAGAAAAAGTAATGATTTTTAGTTTTTTTAATTTGACATAAATACATGTATTTATCAAAATGATTTTAAACCATTGCCAGATAGTAAATATTTAATTATCACCTTAGTGGCTTTATTGTTACAGCTCAGTTGAACAAAACACATTCCATTCATATAACAGAACACCCTCTTAACGGTTCTAACCCCACAACCGTACACAATCAATCCCTATAACAGGACACAATCAATCCTTTTAACCGGACACATTCTATCCCTATAACATGACACATTATATCCCTATAACAGGACACATTCTATCCCTATAAGATGACACATTCTATCCCTATAACAGGACACATTCTAAACCTATTACATGAAACATTCTATCCCTATAAAAGGACACATTCTAAACCTATAACAGAACACATTCTATCCCTATTAACATGACACATTCTATCCCTATAACATGACACATTCTATCCCTATAACAGGACACATTCTATCCCTAAAACATGACAATTCTATCCCTATAACATGACACATTCTATCCCTATAACAGGACACATTCTATCCCTATAACAGGACACATTCTAAACCTATAACAGAACACATTCTATCCCTATAACAGGCAACATTCTATCCCTATAAAAGGACACATTCTAAACCTATAACAGGACACATTCTATCCCTATAACAGGACACATTCTATCCCTATAACAGGACACATTCTATCCTTTTAACCGAACACATTCTATCCCTATAACAGGAAACATTCTATCCCTATAACAGGACACATTCTATCCCTTTAACAGGACACATTCTATCCCGATAAAAGGACACATTCTAAACCTATAACAGGACACATTTTATCCCTATAACAGGACACATTCTAAACCTATAACAGGACACATTCTATCCCTATAACAGGACACATTCTAAACCTATAACAGGAAACATTCTATCCCTATAAAAGGACACATTCTATCCCTATAACAAGAAACATTCTATCCCTATAACCGGACACATTCTATCCCTATAACAGGACACATTCTAATCCTATAACAGGACACATTCTATCCATATAACAGGACACATTCTAAACCTATAACATGACAAATTATATTCCTTATAAAAGGACACTTTCTATTCATACAACAGGACGCATTCTATCACTTATAAAAGACATTCTATCCCTAGGCTGTATAAACATTGTCCTCGACTAAATGTCGTGAACGACGGATATGTCTAACCAAGGCTGAACTGCTGCACCTACTTTTTATGATAGCACATTTTTGCCAAGAGGTGTGGTAAGACCCGGAGCTCCAGGCTTACAATCCTATTTCTTGATCCCCCTCCCCATCCCCAGGCACAGAGGCGTCGCTAGGGTTGGTGTCACCCGGGGCGGCAGTTCATGGTGTCACCCGGGGCGGTAGCTCCTGGTGTCACCCCGTCATGATTTAACCCATAGAACTCCTCCGAGTTTTCCATTGCCAAATAACGGGAATATATAGAATTTTACTATCTGGTGTCACCCCCGTGATGGTGTCACCCGGGGCGGCCCGCCCCCACCGCACCCCCTAGCGACGCCACTGCCCAGGAAAACAATAATGACGGCAATACCTGAACTTTGTGATAACGTATTTTATGATATTCAAACATAGAGTGAAGTCTCACCCCTATTTTGTAACGCATATTATCTTTCTATCAATCACTGATGGTGCCTACCCCCACCCCAAACACAGAAAAACGAGCAAGGCGAACAAGTTGGTAATCTATACATAATGAACTAAAACGTCTTCGATCTCTATGCTGGGTGACTAGACTCTATAGATTATTTGTTGAATTGAAAATTTAGACATATAATAATAATAAACATTTGGCGTCGAGAAACACAGAGCGTGTTTCTTGCCGTAAAATATTATCTGATTTGACGTCATTGTTTGAGCTTAAAATAATATCTTCAAAGGGAACGATGTAAAAAGAGCCGATTTTTTAGAACGATCGTTCCATAACCTAACGAGAAATAATCCGGACTTTTAAAGAAGTAAATGGATTATGTATAGGAATTATATGCACGGGAGTGAGGCTAAATGGATGAAAAGTTATTGCCCCTCAATATAAGAATATTCTTTATCTTTTAAAGGGTATGGACAGGACTCAATGATATCGCCCTACCATTAACACTTAAGCTTATCCATTTAATATCTTTTTGCATAACATAAGCTAATCCAGGAGTGTGCATTTTAACCCCAAACCTTGTGATGCATCGTGTGTCTTTTAAACAAGAAACACAATCATTTCCTCCTTCTCCCGGCATCAATATTCACATAAATATTATCTGGCTCAACAAAAAAAAAGTCTTATTCGTTTGTCTCAGGTCATGCTTAATTAAACTGAAAATATAATGGATTTTTTGGAGAGATTTGTTCATAAACAAAATGAACAGGTATTTAAGAGCAGATAAATGTTCAAACTTTCATTTCTAAAGCGTTTGTTTGCTTGTTTGTTTGTTTTTTGTTGTTTATTTTTGTTACTGTTTTTTTTTCCACACCTTCAGGTAATAGCTGTTGTACAGTTGTGTAAGGTGAAAGGTGTAGATATATTTAGTTTGTTGTTGTTTATTAAAATCACGGGTATTACGACATATATAGAATCTACCTTGTTTCTGTCAAAAAACACATAAATCATTCTGTGACAGGTTGTCATAATTTTTTATTACAAGAGTTAGAGAATATCATACTTCATCAAAGGAAAAGAAGGGGAAAATATTGAATTGATATTTCATAAACCACTTGATTTATAGCAGAGTTATCTGCCCATTAAGAGGGGGGGGGTGTGGGGAGGAAGGTATTTCGTGGTGGCCATTCTTTCACTACGCCGTTGTAACTCATGTATCGCAATGTCAAAATTATACCAAGTCCTTTAAACACTGATAACTTGTAAAATACTCTGTTCAATATTCAAACACAGCACTTTTACAAGTATATAGGCGTTTTTCAAAAATTTTACATTTTTAGCACAATGAAATTTTAAAAAATGAAAGTTATTTTCCATGCGATTTTTCTTTATGATAGTAATCAGTGACTACTTAAATACTATATTTTAAAAAATTAGACCTTGACTCCATGTTTTTGTTTTACAGTAACGGTTTTATGGTCATGCATCGCATTTCAATTTCACTGGTGTAACGCAACATTAAAGTACACACAAAGACTGAAAACACATATTTAAAACCAAATTACAAATATATTTATTAAAAAACAACTAAATTTGATTTATAATAAAAAAATTGAGACATGCAATACATGACAAAGGCTCTAAGTGGTCGTTGAAAAAACAAAGTTCAAAACATTAATAAAACACTAACCAATTATGTTCATGAAAGTATGCTTAAAAGCAAGTAGTAACATACAAATCTTTATTATAAATCAGAACACAATCTAATTAATGATCATAGGCAGCCTGAAAGAATTCTGATAAATAACAAAGTAGTTATTTGTGAATTGAGTACATGTTACACCAGTGAGTTAACTGTTACACCAGTGAACTCTTGGTTACACCAGTGAGTCATCATTGTTTCTATCTTTAAATGTCTGAAAGGTTTTCTTAATTGGAACACAAAATGCATTTTATGATAATGGATATGTCTTCTTAGTTTGTAACAAGTAAATAATTTTAAGAGTAAAGAATATGTTAAGTAAAAAAAAAATAGAAAAAAAGGCATGTTAACTGGACAAAGGCCATATTAAATGAATAAATTTCATAAACTAAATACATTGTCTTCAACATTTCTTATTGTATGGAACCAATGGCACGAAATGGTTTGGACACCAATACAGTGACTTGCGATTTACTCTTGTGGAAGTCCACAAGATCATTGCCTCATCATTACTAATTTTTACTCTGGGTTTGATCCATCTGTGGATGTGAAATCTCGTTCCCGGGTCAGTGCCTTTAGGATAAACTGAAATGATTGGCATCTTCAATACACTTGCGAGCCCAAAAATTTGCCATATGCCCATATAACTTTTGTGTGTGCAGAGGGCCATTACTTCTTTTTCAAAGAGAAATCTGACAACATCATCTTTATCTAAATTGTGTTCTCCCGGAACATACAAATCACAATAAGAGGCAAACACCTTTTTGCAGCTGTAAGATACTGATGATAAGCCTTGGGAAAGATATGTATCACTGAGATAAAGCTCAGAATGAGTTGCAAGCTCATGGATAATGCGAATCCGAATTTCTTCAGGACATTCATCTTTTCCATAAGCAAACACAGCACCACAGGCTGGTAGGCAGTCTCCATCTTCTCTCACTTTAATTGGAAATAGATGACCAAATGTTTGCTTAGCTGGTATGTCATCTGGAACATCATTCACAGCTCTTCTCTCTATTTGTATTCTGGTATCAATGACACATTTAGCGGACCCATAAGTCTCATTCATATGTAGCATCTGCGACTCACATTCATGGACAAGCTCTGCAAAAGTCTCACATGCCTTAAGTTCATCTAGATACCTTTCATACCTTTGTTTTCTCATGTTCCATGGAACATGTGTTGTGTTACATTGAATACTGTCATCTACATCACATGTGTTGGAACAGATAGTGTCAATACACTTATCTTCATGTTCCACCATCCCTTCAAATGTAAATTGAGAAAACATATTCTCTTTATCACACTCTTTCCCATGTGTACAGACACAACTAACATCTCGATAAATTATTCTGCATTTTTTGATACATGCTATCTGGTGCAGTTTCATTGTTCCAGGGACTGTTTTCAGGCCATTTATGGGGAAAGCATGTCTGATAGCATCAATGTCCTTCTGACCAATTTCATACAGATGAACAGAGGGACAATGCTTTGCAACATTTTCAACAAAATCAGATGCATTTGTGATGCTATTTCCAAAATGGACTATCCTATCTGCAGCTCTTTTCACAGTGGCCCCAACACCATCAGGTATGCCTTTCCCATGGCCAGCCTCAAAAAAGTTCCATGTACATGTAAAGCCTTTCTCAATAATGATAGAGCTGAGAAGATAAAAGTTATTCTTCTGTCTGTATTGGGTAGTAGGCCCATCACTGAAAAAGTGAATTACTTTTATTGCTAACTTTTCTTTCTTTATTTTGTCTAATATGGGTGTAAGATATCCCCATATTGCAAATGGATCATGATCCAAACTGTCGCTTACCCCACAGAAGGTGGAAATGCGATCACCCGCAAAAGAGAGAAAACCTGTGTGCAATGAAAGCTGTTTTTTTGATGCACCAAAGTGGGCACTGTGGATTTCAGAATCATATTTACACACAAAGTTTTCTGAAAAATCAATGTGTATAATAACCTCCTTATCTGTCAACCCTTCTCTTACCTTGCGGTAATGTTTGTACTGTGAGCTCAAGTTATACATATGCTTCTTGTGAGGCCACAAAAGCTCATGAAAAAGCTCCCACACCTGTTCAAATTCTTTGACATAATACTCTTTCTTTACAATGAGCACCTGCTTTTCTGTTCCATCTTTAAAAAGTCTACTTTCTTTAGTTTTTTCCCAAATATGAAAGGCAATCATTTTACCTTTTAAAAAATCATTGATATTTGTAATTGATAATCTTTTGTCTTTGCAAATTTTGCACTCATTGTACATGCATGCCTTATTGTTAGTATCACAAGACAAATTTCTTAAAAGGATATCAACAACTAAAGTTTCCAAAGCTCCTCCTCGCTTCAATGACATGGCCACCAGTCTTACATTCTCACAAGCTGCACAAAGACATGTTGCTCTGTCCTTATCCATTGGTTGGAGGACCCAAAAAGGCTTGAGCCTGTAAAAGGTAGTAAAGGATGGCTGCTGGGTATCTTTGCACTCAGATACAAACTTTTTGTAGAGGCTTGAAAGGGACCCTGTCATGTATCTTTTATAAAAAGGAGAAGAAAAAAAAGGAGCAATTTAAAAAAAAAATGAAATTCTAAATTAACTGATTATTTTTTACAGNTAAATTGCAGATAATCTAAACCGCCTAATTCTTTTGCCTAATGTATTAGCATGTATGCCTATACCAATGTTGCCAATTTATAAACTTAAATATTAAGTTGCATATCCAATAGAAATTTGTCCAGATATTTACTTGTTTGACACATTTTTACCAATAGATTTTTTCACATAATCACATTGGAAACTTCATTCTACTAAGTAGAATATTTAAGATATAAATGTAAATTATAGGCTACTTAAATAATTTACAATGCAAGTTGTAACTATCTTTTACTTTGGTTAGTTAAAACTAAAATTTATTTTACAAAAAGTTATTTTTACCTTCTTTGTTTTTTTATTTTATGTCTGGTGATGGTGTCTTTTTTTCCTGGGCAAATTTTTGAATTGTCACTGCGGAGAAAGAACATCTGGACTTGGGTTTGTATCTTTTGTATCAAAGTGCCCTGCTTCTTGTAATGCTTTTTCCTTATCCCAATAACATTAGCTTCCTGCTCAAACATCTTCTTAAAACGGTATTTCTTCAAAATTTTGCCTGCAGCAACTGATGATAATGATGGGCTTTTCTTCTTTTTTAATTGTTCTTTGAATTCACTCATGACTGCAAAATGAAACTCTAAGGTCCTTCTTACTGATGATGAAGTTTTACTTACTATAATGTTTTCTTTGAGGAGTAACTTCTTTGCTTTCGATCTAGGAGTTGCACATTTGTTGTCCTTTGATTTGTTTGCAGATCTTTCTATTTGCTTCCTTAAGTTCTTAAGTCTTTTCTCAGAGGCTTCCATCTTCTTAGTCAATTCAGATACCTGTATTTTAAGTTGTTGGTTCTCCTGAGCCTTCATTTTTAATGATGCCATTTTCTGTCGAGATGGCCCCTCAGGTGAAGAGCTAGAATTTGACAGTGATGGGGAAACCGATGCTTTATCAATTACTAACTGTGCTTTCCTTTTCATTCTACTATTGTGGTATCTAGTCCGCCAAGCTTTCTTTTCTTTCCTATGTTCCCGTGGTGTCATGTCTTTCACTAGCTTTCTTGTTCCTGTCTCCTTGTCCTTTTCATACTTTTCATGTTTGCGTAGAAGATAGGCTGCTCGCATTTGAGAGTCAGCATTTCGCCTTTCACGGTACAAACGTTGGCGTTCCGCGTTCGTCAATGCCTTGGAATTGGATTTTGCCTGGAGAAAGAAAACAAAAGTTGTGAAAATATCTGAAAGTTCCTCATTGTAAGGCCAAAATAATGCCCCAGTGTTCCACAAAATATAATAAAGATTTTTAAAGCTGAATTTGTTGGTAATATAAAACATAAGTAGGGTGTTGGTTGAAAAACAATGAATATTACTAATCTACTGTCCTCATTAAATAAAATAACAATAAGTAGGCTAATAATATCTGGACAAACAATAAATAATAAAGTTCTAGATCAAAATTTTCATTAGACTTAATGGATATTATTATCAAATTATACAAAAAAATGTTTTTATATTTTGACAAATTTTCACTGGCGTAACAGTCCTTTCACTGGTGTAACGATTATTTACCGTAACACCAGTGAGTGTTACACCAATGAAAATTTTACAAGTTTAACAACATTTTAGCCCCAGGTTTTAAGGAATGAAAATAAGCTTATATTTTTATTATAACTACCATTACCCCCTGTTATATTGATCCATTGTTAATATACATTGAGTTATAATTTTAGGTAAATTGGTCAGTTACACCAGTGAGTGTTATGCCTAATTACTTACCATTTTGTAGTAGAACGGTCTGCACTGAGCCTCACAGAAAAGTTTTAAAGCATTACCGACACCTCCATGTTGGAAAAAGGGGTAGTCACTCTCAGAAAACCCCTGTGGTTTTAATTGCCAATAATTTCAATCCACAAATTTTTGGTCCAATATGTAGTTGTTACACCAGTGAGTCTAAAACAGGCGACATGTATATTTTGGCCAATAAAAACTAAACTTTTACTTTTTATACCCATTGGTATGGTTTTACATACTTTTAAAACACATATGAACATAATAAAACAATAATAACACTAACTAGCCTATTTTAATTGTTTATATGGATGTAATTATGAATTGGTTTTATGTTGGCGACATGGTCTTTTTCAAACATACACATTTTTTAAAATTCTATAAAAAAACACACATATGACTGAATTTGAAATATAATACA
Source organism: Radix auricularia (assembly GCA_002072015.1). Lineage (NCBI taxonomy): Eukaryota > Metazoa > Mollusca > Gastropoda > Lymnaeidae > Radix > Radix auricularia. Next base: position 750,330 of record MUZC01004612.1, on the reverse strand, counting down.
TTTTAAGATTCAGAAATGAATGTTCTTTAAAACCATACAATCCACTCAAAAAAATGTGCCCCACTTCAAAAGTTATCAAACTTTATATGCGTGGGACATGAAAATGTAAAATTTTTGAAAAACGCCCATATACAATATCGCGTTGTTGCTGGACCAAGTTTGTTTTGTTTTTTTTTTTGTTTTTTTAACTTTAGTAAAATGAATAAAACTAAAACTGTAGCAAGTTACAAAGTTATTTATAAAGTCGATGAATACTAGGAATGGGGAGCACGTGGTTTGTAGGGAGCATTTATTGGAAAAGTCAGCAATCGATACATGATTTGTAACTCTTGACAATTAACTGGAGCTCCTATTAGGCACCACGTAGATAAAGAGCACCCCCTCCTGACATAGACATGTGATTACTTCAGTTATACTTCGCTGCTTTTTAAAGGTCTGTTTCACGGATGGCTGGTTAGCTGATAAAAAAAGAATACAAAAAGATTACAATAAAAACCAAAATGGGCAGGGCTCAAAGATTCAAATCTTTTGAATGAAATTTTATGTTAGTTGCTGACGTTGTATTGACAAGGCAGTTGTGTCTTTTTCCAATATTTAGTTAGCCAGATAAAAGCAGATAAAGGATAAATATAGCAGCTAGTCAATAGTTTTTTTTTCCTAATATAAGAAATTATAAGTGGCATCTTTTGAGCGAGGAAACAAAAAATTAAACATATAATACATTTTTTACACCCAGACTGAAGACTCACAGTAAATAAACAAAGTGCTCGGATATTGCATTTGCTTATTACATATTTAACATTAAAACAGTTACTAAAGCTAATGAGATTCGTGCACTGGAATTATCATTGATAATACAAACACAAAATGCATTGAAACTTACCTTACTTTTTATTGTTTAAGAGATGACCTAATTGGAATTTAAGGTTTGGATAGACGTATGTTTAGACAGACGGTCAGACATAGGGATAACAACACATTTCTTATTCCAGACAAAAACACATACAAATTCTAGTTTTTCCGTCAGGAATTCGGACGTGGGCTGAGTTGCCTGATCAAACCACGAAAACCAACACACTATAAAAATGTATAACTCTTTAAAAATGCAATACTAGACACACACAAAAAAACAGGGATAAGCGTAAGACGCAATAATCTTCTGTATAGAAGGAGCGCCTGTAATAGATAAGATAAGATCTAAGATAAGATAAGATAAGATAAGATAGGATGCACTAGTGTTAAATTAATTACAGAACGTTTTAAAGGCATGTCAATGTGTTTAAATGGAAGGGTGATAGCATAGGTTGATTGTGGTGGAAAGGTTTGTGTATGTTTGGTGTCGTTTAAAAGATGAGGAAATTTGAGGGAAAAAGATTGACAGGGGATTAATGTAACAGAACAGCATGGACAATATCACTAGGGGCGATTCTAAAATTTGAAATTATGCATGTTCCCGCTATTTGACACTGGCAGAAGGTCAATGGGGTAAGTCGTGAAGGGGTGAGCTATCGGACTGGGTGAAACTAATTGCTGTGCGGACTCTCGTCTTAAATTGTTATTGAAACTATATACTTTAACAAATCTAATTAATCTCTCAACAATTCTCCTTCACCAATGATCAAGGCTAAGACATACTCAAAATACAGTCAAAATGCGGTGATAAATGATAGGAACAGAATATATAAGTGGTGGGCAAACATTTCAGGGATAGGGCCGTATTAGTAAGATATGAAACGTCACATAACCAAAATTAAGCTTCATTTTAACTATAAATATCCATCTTTAACATAAATTTATTGATTTTTTTTCGACATTACTGTGGGAAGGCCACAAAGAACTCCATAACGGGCCACATGTGGCCCACGGGCCGTTGTTTTCCCATCCCTGGATTAAATGCATATTTGCATGCAAGCTAAATTATTATTTATTTTTTCTGATATATGAATTATAAGCTACTTTCTTCTTGGATGTACAATAAGTCTTTTTTTTAAAATTTTATTTTGTCAGATTCCTTTTTCAAATTAAAGTCCAGAAATGGGGGTAAGTACTTCTATGTACAGATTACCTAAAACTTTAAGTCTGATACATTTATTTACAATAAGTAATTGTCAATTACTAAACATGTAAAGGAGTCAAATGTTAAGCTATGTTAAAACCTCCCATTCCGTGGAGAAGGATTTTTTTTAACTGACTGATGAACCTTTCTGGGTCATAATTCTATAAAATATATGTATGTAGTTAATGCAATTTCGGAAGTCCATAAATAACGTCACGTGATTATGGCCAATTTTAGCCAATCCCCCCGCCCCCCACCACCCAAATCCCCCTCGTCACATTTCGTCACAAAAATGTATGACTACCCTCACACACACACACTTTTTTCAATATGACGTCACAAAGATGTGACCCCCCCCCCCCCAAAATCACCCTGAAAGCGATATTTTCTATTTTAAAATGAGCATTTTCCACATCGCTTTATTGTCATTTTAGTACGTATTTAGTGAGAGGCTGCACTCTAATATAATAATAAGTGTGAATACATGTAAAACTCCATAAAATAAATTGCAAGAAATCGAATATTTAAGTGAAACTTTTATTTAAATTTGCGTGTTTTGACGTGACGTCACATTTCTTAAAATCCCCCATCCCTCTCGTCACGCAGTGTATCAAATGTGGGGTCTTCTCTCCCTTAGGTGCGTGACGTCATTTATTGACATCCCCTTTCACATTTTCATTCAATAAAAGACTTAATATGGCAATTTAAATTATTGCAATCAGCCGCTAAAATACTGTCATTTTATGTTTACAAGTGATTACTTCAAATTATAATGTATACTAATTTTTTAAAGATTTTTTTAGAAATTAAGCTGGAAAATAGTAAAACTAAATTTCCGTACCGAAACAAATTCTTTTTAAGAATTTATTTTTAAAAAAATTAAATTAAAATGCTTTCCTATAAAATAATCAAAGTTTTCCTTAATAAAGCAGAACAGTTATCCTAATGCTCGCCATTAAATTGGTATTAGAAATACTGTGCTGAAATATAGTTACATATTTTATTGTCATATTAATTATTACTCTTGTAACAGGTCGTTCAAAGCGCAAACCTCAAAGACCTAAGCATGCAGCAAAAAGTCAAAGGTAAATAATATAAATGACAAACCTATTCTTTAATGAGTAAAACGTATGTTGGAGATAGAGGGATAAAAAAAGAAAAGGATAGAGGGTGGGGAGAGAGGGAATCATGTTCACGATTGAGTAGTGAGAAAGTTGAAATTACATATATATTTAAACTTAAACCGATTTAAGAAAATGGTTGCTAAGGGGCCGTCCATAAAGTACGCCACGCTCCAAAGAGGGGAGGGGATGCAAGATAGTGTGACAGTTTGTACAGGAGGGAAGTGAGGGGGGGGGTGTTCCGGACACGTGTGAATTCACGGTGTTTTATATTAAATTTTAATTATTGTGTTAATAAAAAAATATTTTTGTTCGAAATTTAGACGTACTTTAGGGGGTCCAAGATTTGTGACAGGGGTGAGCGGGGAGTACAAACAATGGCAAAAATAGCGTGACGTACTTTATGGACGGCCCCTAATCCGCAATGAGTAGAATACGAGATGAGATTGGAATCATTGTGAAAAGGTGAAAAGATTTCTTTAATAAATATTTAAACTCTAATGATTTATGTTGGTCTTAATATCACACACACACATGACACACACATCACACTGTAACTGTTTGTCTTTATCTAATATTACTAATTAGACCTTCACCACTTATGCAGGCGTGTACAGACGAGTAGCAACTTATATTAATAACACATCAGACTTCTATAATTTAATAACTTTAATCCAAGCGAAATATGTACACTTTCTACATCAATATGATATGTCTGGCTTCTTTGCCATTTTCACACACGTTCTGTTCAACGTCTAACACACAACTAATTGCATCACTTTCACTCACGCCACCTAGCGTATCTTTCTCTCGTCACGTGATCTCTCTCTCAATTACTCATATGCAAATTATCACGTGACATTCACCCCCCTTTTCGAAAAAAAATTTTTTTGACCTAAAACATTTTTGGTCATAATAAAATTAATCTTAAATGAAATAATCCTACTCATATCTATACTTTATCATATTCATATTTCCATTCATGTTATATTCATCTCAACATTCATATTTATATTCATTATTTGCAAAATAATGCATGGATTGATTAAACATAACATTCAAAAAAAAAATCTGTAGAACTTCAACAATCTTATTTGAAGTAAATTAAACTGAAATATGAATGTACATGCTATATCATTGTGCAACTCAAATAACTTGCAACAAGCTTATCTTTTGTTGTGCGTATCACCTAATAGAAATCTTCAAAAATGTACAAGTAAAGATGTTTTGGCATTCTTTACTTTTACAGATTTAATGTCAACTTTGTACTTAGCCAATAGTATTGTATGCACAATGAACTTACATAGTTCCTAAAAATAATTTGTATCAAAATTGTATTAAAATCTGTTAAGATTTTCAATACATATACTCATGAGGTATGCTTGTTAATACCATATTATATCTTTAACTTTATGACTATATAGAATTATTTTACCATATCTATATATTTAACTATAATTACATTACATCATATATTGGTCTCAAGGTTTCAATTATGAATAAAAAATATTTCAAGCTAATCTGAGATGAAATTATGCATGAAATTGCACACAATATATTACCAAAAATATTGTTGAAAAACAATGATATTACAAATAAGGTAAAATCAAGCACTGGGCTTTTAAAGATCTTTTTCATCCTATTAAAGATTTAATAATTCATCAACCATAACCACGGTTGTATATATTTACAATCCTAATTCTAGATCTTTGAATAAGTCTCTTGGCTTTTGAGATAGCATGTTTGCTTCCAGATATTTTAACAAAACTTAGATTAGATGAGTCATAATCATGATAAATTTGTATCTGACAATTACTGTCCGCTTCAATGTTTCTGATTCTGTATCCTCTACGACCAATTAATCTTCCTACTATAGATGATTTTACTTTAATGGTCTCAGACTCATTACTATCTCTGTGATTCCAATATTCATCTTTTCTGCCATTTCTATGATTAGTAATAGTGGTAAAAATATTACTAGATTCTGATTTTTCTGTTTTCATTTCTTCTTTGTTGTGTTTCATTTGTATTTCATTTATTGTTTTAGCTTTTTCTTGATGTTTCTTAAAGTATTGTTTTCTTATAGGTTGGCTTCCTAAGACTATGTTGTCTTTAACATCAATGTTTAATTCTTCTTTTCTTTTCATTGAGGCTATGTTTTGTACACTAGCACATATTTGGGTATTGTTGTCGTACCATTCATCATACGTTTCATCTGAATAGTCAACAACACCTTCAACGTTTCCTATTATGAGGTCACAAATGGCATCTTGTAAAACTCTTGCACGAACTTTGCCTTGGATCCACGGGGAGTTGATGTAGACAATAGCAGTTTTACATTCTCTTTTAGTGCCATCGGCCATCATTAATGTTTCTGTTTGACCATCATAGTCATCTTCTTGTACCATGCTACTGTGTACAACTATTGTAGTACATCCAGAATCTCGTAGACACATACATTTTTTGTTATTAATATATACTGGGTAAAATTTAAGTTTTCCATGATTGTCAATTGTGGCAACTGTATCACTTGATCTTGTTGTTTCTTGTTCAGTTTTTTCTGTGTCCTTTACATCTTGGTGATCATTCCTTCTCCGTGGCTGATCATAATTTCTGTATCTGGAGTTGTGGTTGTATCTACCTCTCCAAGATTGTCTACCTTTGTTTTCAAAATGACCTTGTCTAGATCTCTCCTCTGTTTTCTTTATTATTGGACTTCCATTAGGAGAAACTCTTTCTGTTTGTTCTCTATTGTGGTAACATTGTTTTGCCATATGTCCTGGTTTGTTACAATACCAACAAATAGTGTTTCTGTTGCCTGAGTTTATGAGACTCTGATTTCTTGTTCCTTGCCTTTTTCTGGTCTTCTATTTAAGGATTGCAGCAAATATGTCCTGTCTCTTATCCATCTCCACATCCGGATGAGAGTCTTTACATGTACGTAATGCATTTGTTAATTCTGCTTGAGTTCGCACTTTCTTATCAGTTAAGTATGTGAAAAGAGTTGGTGTTACAACTTCTAAAAATTTGTCAATTAAGACCATGTCTAATAAGGCTTTGGGATTGCTTGTATCAATTCCTGAAAGTTCTAGCCATTTTGTCAATTTAACTTGAGTTTCATGTACTATTATCTGTGGATCTTTATCTCTCTTAATTCTTATTTCATGAAATTCTCTTCTATAATCATTTTCTGATTTTCCAAAATGACATAAAAGTGCTTTTTTGACATTCTGATATATGTTTTTGTCTTCTTTAGCTATACTAGTGTAAGCTTCGAATGCTTCACCTGTTAGATGAGTCATTAATTGTGTAGACCACTCTAACTCATTATAACCCTTTATTTGCATAATCGATTCAAAGTAGTCTACGTAGACATCCATTTTTTCTTTTTTGGCATCATATTTTCTTACTTTGATTGTATCCTTTGGTGCTGGCTTTTCTTTTGAATCATCACCAGGATTATAGCCTTTGTTCTGTAGCTCAATTTGTAATTTTAGGTTATCATTTTTAAGCTGTTCAAGTTCTCTTTTTGCAGCTCTTTCTTCTCTTTCAATTGCTAGTCTTTGTTCTTCTGCAGCTATTCTTAGCTTCTCTCTTTCTTCAGCTTCTTTTTGTCTTTCTTTTTCTGCAGCTATTCTTAGCTTCTCTTCTTCTTTAGCTTCTTTTTGTCTTTGTTTCTCTTCTTCTTTAGCTTCTTTGACTTTTTCTTCAATGAAAGTTCTCATTTCTTTCCCAGTTAATCCAATCTTTTCTGCTACTGCAGCGAATTCTTTGTATAAATCCATTGTCTATGTGAAGTGTGTGAGTTGCTAACCAAGTAATGACTGTAAGTGTATTGTATCAATACACTCTATGTAAATTTAAATCTATATTTAAAAATGCATATATCATAAATAAAACATTTATTTCAATGATAATACATAAAAATAAAAAGTTCTAAATTTTAAATTCAAGAATATCTGTGGAAATAAAAAATGGTAATATACATATACTAATGCAAAAATAGATACATTAAATTAAACCATTAAATTAAATTTTAGGCAAAATGAGGCAACAAAGTATCCACACACAGGATCTTAAGTATACTCAGCATATACGCTCCCTCAGGTTGACCAAAAATAGAAAATGGTTAGAAATTTTGAGTTCAAATTAATCCACCTATCAAAAATGAATTTGGAATATTTTCTGGAATTAATACTAATACAGTTTATCCACTTGAATTGTCACTCACAGTACTAGTACGAGCAAATGAATTTATCTGAAGTTATTTCTGTTTGTACTTCAAATATAACAATGTTAATTGTTCACTGTCACAGAAGAGGCTCTTGATATATCACTTACTGGGCTTCTAATAAATGTTTATACAGTTCATATCATACAGTCTTTATAGTTACTCAGCTGTGTTGTGTTGATTGTTTACATCCAGTGTGTAGTCCTGGCGCACTTCCGGTTCATCTGTGGTGACACTTGACGTAGACAAAGAGTTGAGCCGGTGCAGAAACTCGTAGTTTAGTTGACACACAGAGTTGTAGGACTGCGGCGAAGCGTGTCGACGCGTCATCAACACGTTGCTGGTTGCTGTATGCCTCGATTCATGTACTGTGTAATACAGGGACAAAGTTGCTGTGTTCCACAACACTACTGTAATGGCTCACCGGAAACGAAGACTGTATCAAACGACCTATGTAGGTCAGTCCTTTGCACTTTGACCTTTGACCGTTGTTTGCTGGCTTAATATTAATGAACTTTGCAATCTTGAGTCACAGTTTATGTACTGCCGTAGATTAATTTCACTGTTCATATGTCTCACTGACACTGTTTTTCGAATTTATTTATCGAACACTTCTTTGTAATGTTAATACTTGTAGCGTTTAACTTTACTCACAAAGTTCCATTATAACACAAGTAGGTCATCTATCGTCATTGATCTCCGTAAGAAACTTTTAACATCAACTGAATTCACTAAATTTATCACTTGAAAAATGAACGTGTTTACACTTTTTTTTAAACTCCTGTAGCTGTCTACACTACATATGTTGTGAATTCGTCAGCATTCTGCACTGCTGCTAACTTCTTGTAGTTGTAGTTTGGATTTCAAGATTCTGATGTAACTTTTGCTACTATTTCATCATGTTTTTACTTCGACACCAATGTAACTGTTTGTCTTTATCTAATATTACTAATTAGACCTTCACCACTTATGCAGGCGTGTACAGACGAGTAGCAACTTATATTAATAACACATCAGACTTCTATAATTTAATAACTTTAATCCAAACGAAATATGTACACTTTCTACATCAATATGATATGTCTGGCTTCTTTGCCATTTTCACACACGTTCTGTTCAACGTCTAACACACAACTAATTGCATCACTTTCACTCGCGCCACCTAGCGTCTCTTTCTCTCGTCACGTGATCTCTCTCTCTCAATTACGCATATGCAAATTATCATGTGACACACACACACAGCAATAGATGCATTTTGAGTTCGCAATACTGCTGAGTGGGCTCTGGTATTCTGCCGTAACACAACACAAAATTAACTCCGGGTAATAAGCTAATATATCGACTAAATGAAGTCAACAAGGTTAACCGGTCCTGATTAAGCGGATGAATAGTTGGTACACATATGCCTTTTTTTGTTAACAAACATGTATGTTTCTTTTTATAGCATGTCGATAAGTTTATCAAACAAATAACGGAAAGCAGTTGTGTTTAAAATAAATAAATAAATACAATTTTTAAAAACTCTACAAACACATGCATGTACTTTCTCATTTATTAACGCACATCATGTACACAAAGAAATTTCAAGCACATGTTAATATTTTGTCGTTTATCTCGATCCTCGGTTATCTCTACACTTTGTGGCAAACCCCTAAGCCGTCGACACAACCGGGTCCGACTATAATTTATAATTTTCCCTATTTCTCAGTGACGCCAAAAATAAATTAGCCAAGGGCGTGGAAACGTCATCGCAAACGAGAACCTTTTGCAACGCACACAACAAGAGCCAGTGGAAGAACTAATACGCCAGCGCAGATGGAGATGGATTGGCCACACCCTCAGAAAACCTACATCCAGCATTGTGAGACAAGCCCTCACTTGGAATCCTCAGTGCACGATAAAAAGAAGTCGACCAAAAATGACCCAGAGAAGGGAACTGGAGGCAGTTTTAAAAAAGAGTGGGCACAGCTGGGGACAGTTAGAGAGATTGGCGCAGGGCCGGGATGCCTGGAGAGCCTATGTTCGTGTTCTATGCCCCACATGGGACGACATGCGATGATGATGATGAATGATTTAGGTTGAATTGAAATAAAGTAACAAAAAGAAATTGTTATATGCTTTAGATTTCGAAATGGAAAGAGGTAGATACTAATTGTGTCTAAGAATCAATAAGAGATAGAAGATACGGAAATGAAAAGTTGCAGTATGTGCATTTGTTTGACATAGAACATGAGAAAATAAATAATACATGTGATACACAGTGAGCCCAAAATAATGAATCATTGTTTATTAGGTTAAATTTTGGATTTGGTGAGAAAGCAAGAAATTGTGCACGACTTTGAGAAAAAGACAATAACGAAACAACAATAAATGGGTCATGTGGTCGTCAATTTGATAAAGAAAGAAAATTCGGGGGATTATCGTGAGACTTGAAGTGAGAACGGGGTGAAGAGAAATTATGTTATTTCAGAGGAGACATTTATTTACCCGTCTTTTGGCCACGCAATTTTATTTTTATTTTATTTTGTTTCTGTCTTTCTCTCTGCTGAGACTAATCCACATTTTCTTTGCAACTATTGAAAAAAGAAACCAGAAGAAATTTGGATTAAGTTGAGAATCAGATGGAGCAAGGGACGGCGGCATCAAACTTGATATGGACATTTTTCAAAGTGTTTCAATATTTAATTTCTCTTTATTTTAACCTGTCTATTTTGTCAAAAAGCTATGCTTCCAATTCCTACAGATGCCGCAGGCGAGAACAGCAAGGGCGAAGATGACATAGATGATAGTCCAGTTAATGAAAAACGAAGTGGTATCTGTAACGAGAAAGGTGAAACAAGTCTTTGCTACAGTAAGTATCTGATATATATTTAAAAAAACTGAATTTATGCTTATTTGTTTGTTGTCTATTTTAAAAAGTGATTTAGAATATATACTGTTATAAGAAAACATAACAATCATCATCATCATTTGTCCTTTGGGTTCCTTGTGTAACACAGGGCCTCTGTCAAAGCTCGCCACTGTGCACGGTCCCTTGCCAGTCGCTTCAATTCTTCCCAGCTCTTTCCAATTCTTCCAGCCTCATCTAACATGCTCCGTCTCCATGTACGCTTGGGTCTTCCTCGCTGGCGTTTTCCCTGGGGGTTCCAATCTAAGGACTGCCTCACCCTGCTGTTATCTTTTCGAAGGGTGTGTCCAATCCATCTCCACTTTCTTTCCATGATTTGTTGTTCTACTGTCCTTTGTCCACACCTCTCCCACAGTTTGGAGTTTTCGACCTTGTCGAAACATTTTATTTTCAGAATATTTCTGAGGCATCTATTAACAAAGGTTTTGAGTCTATTTTTTGTTATCTCTGTCGTTCGCCATGTTTCGGATCCATAAAGTAGTAGGACCGTTTTAACGTTGGTGTTAAAGATCCTTACTTTTGTTTTGATATAGATGTATGTAGATCTCCAGACTCAAATTTATCTACCGCAGGTTTATAAATCAACTATGTATTATTTATCACCTTGACAGTTACACATGAGACCCAGGTGTCAGAAGGTGCAGAAGCAGACCTTCACAAACATTACAGCAGATGTACGAAGAATCCAGGTCACACGCAGTTTGTACCAGTCAATGATTTTAACATCAGCCACATGCCCTCGGCAGGAAAGGACATAAACCTAGTTAATTATATAAAAGCAATTGCCGACCTGACTGTTAGGGTAGATGTCAAAATGACCAGCCCTGAAAGACCTGAGTTTTGGCCAGACACCACATCCCCGTACAGTTTTTATGACTGCAGAGGTAGCAGCGTCATGAGGCTAGGGACTGGAATGGTGTGGAATGTTTTCAAACCAACAGAAGAAAACAAGGGGGCGTGTCCATGCCACAAGTGTCAACACTCGGACACACCCAGCAAGGTGTGGGGGGAGGTAAGGATGTACACAGCAACACACGTGGTGTTTGATGACACGGAGGCGAGAAACACCACGTGTAGATTGTTCTATGACGTGGAGAATGTCCCATTTGTTACTCTTGCTGGGTGGACGATGCACGAGGCTAACATCAATGAAGACTGGTGTAGGCTTCAATGTATGACGTGTGACATGGATCTACTGAATAGACTGGACGAGATGCTGAAACACAGAGAAGATCTGGGGAGAGACGTTCTCGTATCATACCAAAATTATAAAGAAGATTTCAAGCTGGCTGTCATAGTATCACATCCACATGGGCGTTCCAAGCAGATTTCTATAGGAGACCTGATCAGCCGAACCCAGGTAAATGGTAAGACCCAGTACACCTATACGACAAGTACATGTCAAGGCAGCAGCGGGGCTCGAGTCCACTCCATGGGGAAACAAGATTATTTTTTTTACGCCCTCCACGTACATTGCGGAGTCAACCCTGATGGTAAAAATGACAGCGGCATTGGCTGGGAATATCCTTTACCCTCAAACACATTGGCGTAATTTTCTTGATGCTTTGGTTTTTGTTTGTTTTTTAGCCCAAATAAGTTGTAAACCATAGTCTACTAACGTGTCATAAACATTCATGATGATTCAAAATAGTTACGTGTATAAAGAGTAGGTTCTACAAAATGTATCGCACGGGACCGTGAAACCAGATCATGTTTGTTTATAAGACCTATTTAATTATAATTTAAACTTTGGCCACCTAGACCAGACTCGATGCACAAACACTTAATAGTATTTTATGATTGTGTTTTTATTGAGAATAAATAAGCTCTCAATTTTTACAGTACTTGTACATGAAGAACTTTTACTTTTACGATGCATGTAAAATAGTTGATATTAATGAAGCGGTAATAAAAATACTTGTAATGCAGTCCAAGGACCCATGAAACATTGGCGGGTCTACGCGCATAACGCTGAAAATATTTTTAAGTATGTTTCACTATTTTTGCATTATATTTATATTTAATATGATACAATACTTGAAACATTTATCCATCAATACTCCGAATCAAATCATGTATGGGATTTTTTAATTATTATTATTATTTTTATTTATTTATTTTTTTATTTATTTTTTTTTGGGGTGGTGTTATTTATGGGGGTTTGTTTTATCTACACTAATAAAAGGCAAAGCACTCACTCACTCATCACTAGTTCTCCAACTGACGTTGTAGGTAGGAGTATGAAACTTTGGGAAGTTATTGGGTACCCTTTGAAGACAAAAATTGGCGAAAAAGAATTTTAAAATTCCCGCCCATTTGGGGCCGGGGCCTCAAAACGTATTTTTTCTCATATGGGCTTTATAAAAATTCAAAATGACTATTTCTCCTATTTCCCGAGTAGGCAGAAGCATGAAACTTTTGGAAATAGTTGAGTAAAAGTATGAAACTTTAGGAAGCTGTTTAGTAAACTATCATGCAAATAATTGGCGAAAAGGAATTATAAAATGTCCACCCAAATGTGTTTTTTTTTCCTAATATGAGCTATCTAAAAATTGAAAATCGTTAATTCTCATATTTCCCGTGTAGGTAGAAGCATGAAACTTTGGGAAGTTGAGTACACTTTAGCGATGGTAACAGGCGAAAAAAAATATTTAAATTATCATCGCAAGGTAAGGGGCGGGGCCCAAATTCAGTTTTTCTTATATAAAAACTGACTCCTTACTAATTCTCCAACTTCCCGTGTAGGTAGAGGCATGAAACTTTGGGAATTATTTTTAGAAAACTCTAACCACGATAATTGTGGGTGGAAAAGTTATTTCCCACTCACTTCCTTATCTATTAATAAAAGCAATCACTCACTCACTCACTTATCACTCATTCTCCAACTTCCCGTGTAGATAGAATCAAGAAACTTTGGTAGATGGTTGAGTACACTATTGCCATCTTAACAGGCGAAAAAGAATTTTGGGGGCCCAAATGAGTTTTTTCCTCTTATGAGCTATATAAAACTGACTAATCACTAATTCTCAAACTTCCCGTGTAAGTTAAAGCATGAAACTTTAGGAAGTTGTTGACTACACTCAGCGATGGTAACAGGCAAAACAAATATAACATTATCACACACTGGGGGCTAAATGTAGTTATTTTTTTCCTTATATGAGCTATATTAAATAAACTCATCATTAAATCTCCAACTTCCCATATAGGTAGGGACATAAAACTTTGGGAAGTTACTGAGTACACTCTCACAACGACAACTAATTCTCCTATTTCCGTGAAACTTTAGGAAGTTGTTAAGTACACTACCGCGATGATAACAGGTGAAACAAATATTTAAATTATCACAAACTGGGGGCCACGGGCCCGAATTTAGCTTTTTGGTTGTAGTTGTTGTTTTTTTAATATAAACACTGATACATCAATAATGTACGACTATCCGTGTAGGTAGAAGCATAAAACTTTGGGGAGTTGTTGAGTACCCTCCCAAAATGGCAATAGACGAAACAAATATAAAATTATCACTCACTAGGGGGCCGAGGGCCGAGATGTAGGTTTTCCTCCTTTCATAACGTATATAAAACAGGTTCATCTTTAGATCTCCAACTTCCCGTGTAGGTACCTTAGGATTTATAAAAACAAAATTTTTCAAATGTAATAAGGATATAAAACTAAAACCCTATGCTAGAATATGCATCTTCTGTATAGGGCCCATCCACCAAAGAAAATATTGATAAACTAGAACAAATTTTAAAAAGAGCTGCCAGATTCATTACTGGACAATATTCAAAACTCACAAGGGTAACACCATTAGTTAAATCATTAAACCTTGAAACACTAGAGAATAGAAGAACGAAGAGTAAATTAGTAATTATACATAAGGCAATTAATTCTAATTTAGAAATACAACAAATATATAAGTTAATACAACCCTCAGATAGACATAAGGATAAGGCACATTTCTTATTCCGTATGCAAGAGCAAGCACATACATTTTCTTTCTTCCTGTTCGGTATTCGGGCGTGGAATGGTTTGCCAGAAGAAGCCAGGAAAACCAACACTTTATCACCATTTAAAACTCTAATAACAATACAGGACTAAACACAAACCATAGATAAACGTAGGACGCAATAATCTTCTGTACAGAAGAAGCGCCTGTAACATATAAGATAAGATAAGGTAGGGGCATGAAACTTTGGGAAGTTTTTTAGTACACTCCCGTAATGTTATCAGGCTAAATAATACATTTAATTCATCACTAACCGGATGCCGGGGGCCGAAATGTAGTTTGTGTCTTATATTAAAACTGATACATCACTAGTTCTCCAATTTCCCGTGTACGTAGAAGCATGAAACTTTGGGAAGTTGTTGAGTACCCTCCCGCAATGCTAACAGGCGAAAAAATATTCAATTTATGAGCTGGATAGGATCACGGGAAGTCTGTCATTTTTTACTTATGTTTTATTTCGTGGGACCACGAAACACACATACAGAAAAGAAGGTGAAGTTAATATATTCAGTATATTCATCATGATCTAGAATCTAGATTAAAATCAAGTTGTGTTTTGAATTGGTGTTACGTGTGATTTCAACGCAAAAAGAAATCCTAATTTTCCGCTGCGAAGCGTGGGTATTTTGCTGGTCTATAATAAAAATAATGTTGAAATCAATGTAGAGCCTGTTTCCATGTGGTCATTAAAAAAATGTAGATGTCAACTAAAAAGTTGTAGAGTTTCATTTCCAAATTTATTCACCTGGTCGACTTGCCAGAGAAGTTAGTATAATAAGCAACAACTGTTTTATGTCTTAGTAGATGTAACCACTCAAAATAGCCCCATCCTCCAATTTCATTACAAATACCGTTCCATATATTATTTTAAATACTTGCAAATTCATCTGTTTGTCATTTCTTTAGAAAAATTTGTTTGAATTATCTCCCTTTCAGTGGACAATAAACTTTCTGGTGGCAAGTTGTTAGAGATTGAAAATTAAGAGGAATGCTAAATAATATTTAATAATAAACAATACTGTTTCGACACTTCGGAAGCTCAAAAATTTCAAATCCCATACCCTCCATCATTTACATTTGTCAATGATGAGGTATTTTTATATTAATTTTACAGATTTATTACTTTATTTACTAAAAATAATGTTTTAATTGTTTTCAAATTTGATTTATGATTAATAATTTGTATCATTTACCTTTGATAAAACTAAGATGTTTGTAACAATAATATTAAAGACTATTATTTGAATGTGATTGTATTTGTAAATGAAAGTCTTTTGGCATATTTCATTTCTAATGTTTTCGATATGAAATTCTACTCAGAAATTATTCAACATATTGATAATTATTTATAAAACTTTACTTTGTCTACATTAAAAATTCAATTCAAGTCCCTTGACATTGACAATGGATTTGTGCTGTTTCTGCTGAAATTTTGAAAACATGAAATCACCCAAACTCCTTCTCTTTGACAATGGGGTGGGGGTGAAATGGGGCGTCAACAAATAGGAGAAAATCTACGGGCTCACCCTTTCCCCAAATGGTGAATTTCAGTAGAGACCTGAGAGAGGAAATCTCAACAAAAACAATCACTATTTAGTAGGGCTGCGTAAAGATTTAATTATTTAATTAATCGATCCATCAATTACACATTATTGGAAGTCAAAAAGTAAAAAACTAAAATAAGAAATAGCGGCCGATAAATAATAACTAATATCCTGATTATTACAAGACCATTTTAGCTTTCAACTCTCAAAAGACTTAATTTTATTTACGTCGGAACGGCGCACCATTTTCAAATAGGTGCGACTTGTGTAATTTTGGAGATATTTTCAAGTAGACTACTGTCAGGGGTATGAGAACCAATGCGTTTTAAAGTTGTATTTTTGCCTGGTCACAAGCTCATGTTTGATCTGTGAACGAATTTACGGGGGGGAGTTCACGTGGAGCATTGCTCAGGCCACGCAAGGTCGGTCCAGGCCGACGGATATATAACTCGGGTGTCTCGATGTGTGGGGACACGGACAAGGAGTTATGTTGTAGAGAGCAGTGGGGTGTAGACAAGTCACCGGTGTCAGAACACGAGAATACCGCAGCTGTTAGAGCTGCCGTGTT
>MUZC01004612.1:676864-704987 GCA_002072015.1 Radix auricularia | reverse complement strand
AGTGCGTGAATATGTAATTGTTCATCAACAACCCCTAGACAACGACGCCACTCAAACAACGATTTGTGACACTTGTAATAGGTCTACTCGGAAATTCTTTTGGGTAAATTACTTGACCGTCAGGTGACGCCACTGAATCAGATTAGTATTTAGCTTTCAACTAACTGGAAAATTTAGTTTGGTCTGAGGCCGTGAAATTATCTGGCCAAATGTGGTAAAAACCATAAACAAAACACGATTTCTGCTAGAATTCTGATTTTAAAATCAGTTTTCAAGATAAAAACCCTTTTAAAATCATCAAAACACATAAAAAACAAATATTTTATCATTATATACTTATTTTATTACTTAATTAATGTGTTTAAATTATTAAAGGTAAGAGAGTTTATTTTTTTGCTATACAAAAATAAATTGCGCTAAAATAAGAAATTACCCAAAGTTATATCCAATTATCATTTATTAGACATCAATTATTAAATTGTAAGTAGTATTACTACTATAAACATATAAATATTAGTACTATTAACATATAACTGCACAATTTAGCCTAAATCGAGTGAAATTGGCTATTATTTTGTTATCAGCCGCTGGGAGTACGCATGCGCGATGACCAGACCCGACCCGTGCTAATAATTTTAAAAATTATACGCACGGGAAAACCGTGCGAATAATCACTTGTTTTTTTTATTTGGACACTGAAATTACTGAAAACAGTGGTTACCATTAAAATGGCGAATGTAAAAGATAGTTTATATTATTTATGTAGTTTATTTACTGTAACTCAACTAATTACATTTTACTAATGAAATTCAGTCACGGTCATGGCGGCCTACTTTTGTTGTTATAGCACGTCCTTTATTCGCCGACCACTTGTCTTTAAAATTGCATTATCGATAATTGGCATTCGGTTTAAAAAAAACAATATACTTTAAAATTTGATTCAGTAAAGCATTTTGTTTATTTTTAAGAATCAATACGAAATAACAAATTGCTGAAATCTTCTTATATTGCTCCTTTCTTATTATGTTAGTTTTTAAGGGGGAAAATAGTCCATCGCATACCGATTTGAGAGATTCGACCATGCTTACCTAAGGGTTGTCGTTTAAAGAGGAAGAAACATGAATTTCCGGTTACCAGATAATAGCAAAATTATAAATTAGTGTCAATATTATTTATGTTTTGGCGTGAAAAAATAATGTTTCAAGAAAGTTGTTAATGTTATTTTATTTCTAAAACAAATCGTAACAAAAACATGTGAAAATTTTCTTATAAAAAGCTTGTAAAATAATGTCATCATTTTAAAGTTATGTTTCAATTAATTCAATGAAAAAATGTTAACGGTGTATGTAAATTTGTAGGCTAGAGAGGACATCGCTAAAAGAACAAATAGAAAAAAAAAACTAAAATGAAATAATAACTAAAAAAAATAAATTTAAACCAAAAAACTTAACACGACATATTTAATGTAGTTTTGTTTTACACTTTCCCCACACCTAATCTCAGAAACTTCTTATAAATATGGAACAACTTTTTTCTTTCTTTCTTCCAAAGATAGTATTTAACGATTTACTATGGGAGATTATTTTTTTAAATAAACATTAAAAACAGCCTGATTTGTAAATAATCTTGTAAATAATCTTGTAAATACCCACTGCTCGTTGATGAAAGTATGAAATGTATGAAGTTGTGCACAGGTTTAGTGTTTTATGACAAATTGTGTACATTAGGCATAAAAATGGTGGGTAGTGAATTATTAATTTGTTTAAAAATGATTTTTATTATATACGAACTATTTATCATTCATAATAAATGAGAAACTATCATGGAATCCCCATGTCAATGAAGTTGTTTTTTTTAAATCAAATAAAACCTTAGGTTTTATAAAACGAAACGTTTACAAATGTAATAAAGATATCAAACTAAAATGCTACCTCACCCTGGTGAGACCTATACAACAGAAGATGCATCTTCTGTAAGGGACCCATCCACCAAAGTAAATATTGATAAACTAGAACAAATTCAAAAAAGAGCTGCCAGATTCATTACTGGAGAATATTCAAAACTCACAGAGTAACACCATTAGTTAAATCATACCTTGAAACACTAGAGGATAGAAGAACCAAGAGTAATTTAGTAATCATACATAAAGCAATTAACTCCAATTTAGAAATACAACACAAAGATACCTTGATACAACCCTCAGATAGACATAAGGATAAAAACACCTTTCTTATCCCATATGCAAGAACAAACACATACAAGTTTTCTTTCTTCCCCTCCGGTATTCGGACGTGGAATGGTTTGTCTGAAGAAACCAGGAAAGCCAACACTTTATCATCATTTAAAACTCTAATAAGAATACAAACGTAACACAAACCATAGATATACGTAGACGCAATAATCTTCTGTATTGTAGGAGCGTCTGTAATATATAATATAAGATGATAAGATTTTTTAAAATGTCAACTGTTCTAGCGACAACGATATCTTGATTGTTTATTTCATTAGTTTAACATACCAATCTATAGATTATCCTGTCAGAAATCTGTTTAGGTACCTGAAACTAATTGCGCGTCAATGATACGCGCCTGACCATAGGTCAAATAAATAGTGTTGGCCTCGGCCAGAGGTAGTCAGATTGAAGATGGAAAAGGGTTTTTTTATCAAACGCTTTGTCTAGTTATGACTGGCGTAATAATGCATAGTCAGGGGCGGATTAAGACTGCACGGGGCCCTGGGCTGCAATCAAACGGAGGCCCTATCCAGCCAGCATTCTTAAAATAAAATGATTGTTAACAGCTAATATAAGACTGTAACTAAATTTTAATAATGAAAAAAAAAACGAACATGAAGTAATAACTGTTTGATGTGTTCGCGGTAGTTATAATTGAGTGTGAAAAGAAAAAAATGTATGCCCTTGCTGGGAATAGAACCCGAGACTGGTAGCCCCACGAGCATGTACTATACCCACACGGCCAGCTGAACTTCTCGAAAATGTGAAATTTTAAAAATATAAACAATATTTTATATTATGCGAAGTGAATCAATTAAAGTTTTTCGATTATTAGGTATTATCAATACTATCATGTCTGAACGCGATAAGTTGTATAGATAGTATTAATTAATTTATTATATTTTCAAGGGTTCGTGCAAACTTTTGTACACTTTTATTATAAAATATAAAAAGTTTGGGGGCCCCTAAACCGTCGGGGGCCCGTGGCTTTAGCCCGTTCAGCCCCCCCCCCCCTTAATCCGCCATAGNGGGGGGGGGGGACATATACAAACTACATCACTATGAAATCAGAAGAACGCGAATGAACCTCGGATGCGGGGATAACTGCGACGCATTGTTGATTTGGAGACATGTGCACTGTGGTTAGCCACTTGCCACCCCGCACCACCCTAGCATGCCAACCATAAACTAATTGGCATAACCTGACAAAGGTCATTTGTCAAGCTCATTTCCCCTCGTCTTGTGCTTACTATGGTGATCGAAAATAAAGTGGGAATGAACGGGCACAAACACAGTCATTTTCAATAATATGAACAGTATTTTCTTTAAACTGTGAAGTCAAATATTCCTTCCTTGACTACATCATGTGAGAAAATTACTCTAATTTGAAGGCGCGATTTCAAAATCCAGTAAATAAGCTGATGTACGAAAATCATATCTGTTTTCCAAATTCTATATAACTGCCAAAACCTCACTTGATTTTCTACAGTAATATTATCTTTTCAATAATACAACTGTTTTTCGACAATATATTCACTTCGATCACCAAAATTTTGCTTTCTCGTTCTTTGAATGAATGATTCGATTAAAAAAAGGTCTCTGCATAAAACTTTAGCAAATTATGTTAAAGCATCCCTGAATTATTCTATTAGAATCTATGTGAGTAGCCTATGCAAATCATTTTGAGCTCTATACGTTTTTTAAAATAATTTTGGGCATGACTGACGTCATAAAATACATATTTCCAAATTTTGTCAAATATAATTTGTAAAATAAAAAGATATAAATGCGATTAACCAAGTTCTGCGTCAGACCATGTGTTGAGCTTTTCATCTGCCTCTCTCAGTTTTTCTAAAGATTTTAAAGTAACCTCAAAATGGCTGTATGGCAGTCTTTCTCAATCTGTGTGTCGCGATACTTTAGTGTGTCACGAGAGATTTCAAGGTGTGTCGCGAGATTTAGTAAAAGTATTAAAAATTGCTAGGGTTCTGAGTTCTGCAGCTATTATGAAATTTTAAAATAACGCAAAACAAAATGCTTGTTAAATAAATCAACAACCAAATCAGTAATCACGTGTGTTTCTCTTGCGGCAGGACGTTAGATTCGGTTGGCGTCTGTGTACACGATTTTCTTTTTTCATTCTTTCTAGTGGTATAGTTGGCTTGAAATTTTCATTACTGGACATTGACAAATTTGCTTGGGTGATCAATACGTTTTCAGTCGGTGAAGAAGTCAATTTGACGACCGAAGAGGAGGATCAGCTGATCGAATTGCGACATAACAAATTCTATCAAACAACGTTCATAAACAAGACGTTAGAAGAAGTATGGCTTGAATCATGAAAGTATATCCTTTAGTCTGTTTGAAAGCAGTTAAAACTCTGTTGCCATTTTCATCTTCTTGGCTCAGCGAATTTAGCTTTACGGCATTATCTGAAATCAAGTCCAAGAAACGAGAGAGACTCCTTACAGTTGATGATGAGTTGCGCGTTTGCTTGTCAACTTGGGAGCCCCGATGGAATATGATGTGTTACCTTAAGCAGGAACATCCATCACACTGATATATCACAGTAATACACATCACAGTAGTATGTAAAAGAAATGTTATCTTTTTAATAAAATAAGTTAAAATTATTTTTGTTTATCGCAAAAATTCCCGAATATTCTTAGTGTGTCGTTATCCGAATAAGGTTGAGAAACACCACTCTATGGTATATTGACTATGTTGTATCCTGAAGTCAGTTTATGACGTGCTTGTAGAAGTAATTAGGTATTCCCATCGGTGTATGAACATGGAAAATAATGCGTAACCACTTTCTAGTGTAATGAAATAGAGAGTTCGTTTCAGTTTGAGTACCATGTAAACAAATTAGTTTAGTTAGTCTAAATGATCTGTTTGGCCGAGATTTGAAATTGAGATTTTGTGTTAGTGCATCTTTCTCTTAATAATGTATACTTTTTAGCCATGAAAAAGTATTAAGAAACGTGACGTTGGGCCTCTGATGTCCTTTATTTTAAGAACATCATTAATTACAAACATTTCAGATAGGTCGAATGCAGATTCATTTTTCTTTCAATGAAATCTTCGAAAGATTGTACATCTACTTTTTTATCTTCTTTATCACACAACTGGAATTGTTTGATCCTAATGTAAAATATACCAAGAGCTATCGAATACAATGATCAGTATTAGGTGTCTTGTTCCTGAAATATGATTTTTCCCCGAACTGTATCTCTTAAAATTGCTATGAGCTCAGTTTGATATGAGATGACAAGCTTTTGTACCCCTTTTCATACGATGTACTTAGATTGATTGATCGTAATTTTCAAACAAACCCCCCTGGTTCCAGAAAATTACATTTATTCTCAACAGTATTAACTTATCTTTGACCTCAAAAAAACACATTCAATTTTGCCTGGATTGAATAATTTCAATCACTCTAACAAGAACTTCTTGCCACTTTGTTTTTTTTTCTTTTAAAACGTATAGTGCTGTTCTTTCTGAATTGTCTATTTTTAAATCCGATTTCTGACTAAGTGCAGCTCGGAGCATTTGTCCCCTTGCTGTCTCGCTACGCGACTATTTAAATCTCCGATAAAAATGCAAGATTAGACATGAACATTGGATAAGCTTAGGACGTAATAATCTTCTGTGTAGATGGCGAGTCCGTAACAGATAAGGTAAGATAGATACCATTAAAACAATGTAACTAATCTTCATTATTCAATCACCAAATTGTTCTAGTCTTCATGTGACCATCAAGCTTCTTCTAGTATTCGTGATGACATAACACATTGCTACTAGTCTTTGGCTGTACCATCATAAATTGCTTCTATTCTTTTTGGGTAATGTCCCACATTGTATCTTGTTCATGCCACTGTAACACAGAATACTTCAAAACATCACAAAGACTCTGTTCAGTCTGCCTTGCATTCTTTATCCCATATAAGATAGGCATATGTAGAACTGTGATATTATATATGTTGCTTATCATGAAAGTCGGGTTCATTAAATGGGACAGTGACCTGAAAAGTGTGTACATTCGGCAACTTGTCTGCATGTACAGGAGGGAAAGGAAATGTTATCTAAACTGTGCTTTAAAAAAAAACATTGAAAAAAAAACAGTGGCGTTGATATCGGGTGGAATGGCTTTACATTGCCTCGTCGATTTTATTTGAGGCGGGAGGGGTGTTCTTAAGCAGTTTACGCCACTGGTTCCCTGACTAGGTTCATGGACACTCTCCTGATGATGTTAGTTTTACCCGTGAGGCCATGCGTCTTACGTGACCATACCAATACCAACCAGTCGCTGTCATTCTATTTCGCTGATCTGTTGATTCTAAATGATTCCACACATTTGCATAGGTTTTGTATGCTTGTTAGTATTAATGGTAAGACACACATCATGCTTTTGGTGAAGGACTCGATCATTGGTTCTACTCCTGTCAAAGTCAACTATGTCTAACGATAAAAACAATTTTTGTAGGAAACTATATTTTTTCCTCAAAAACAACTTTGGTCAAAATCGTCATATACATTGATGTACGTAGAGTGTGAAATGATTCAAAGACAACATTTGCCTAGCACCAATATATCCACCACTATATTCAATGCTATATCTACTACTATATCCACCACTATATCCACTGCTATATCTACTACTATACCCTCCAATATTTTCACTTGTTATCACAATACATCCATCATTATATATGCCACTGTTCCATTACTATAACATCACTATATCCACAAATAAATCCACACCTATATCATCAACTATATCCAACATTATATCTACTAGTATATCCACCACTCCGATAATTTATTAAGATGTGCCTTAAACATTGACACATGTTATTATTTCAACCCCCACCCGCCCCACATAT
This sequence comes from Radix auricularia, assembly GCA_002072015.1. NCBI lineage: Eukaryota > Metazoa > Mollusca > Gastropoda > Lymnaeidae > Radix > Radix auricularia. Next base: position 697,868 of record MUZC01004612.1, on the reverse strand, counting down.
GCACTTTGAACTCAGGCATAAAGAGTCACTCACGCTTCACTCACCACACTTGTCACCCGAGCGTTGCTGCATCTGTGAAGAGAAGATTGGAAGCTGCTGTGTCACAAAGATTTGAATAACCAATTGTAAAATAATATTTTAAAGTAATCCGGGGAGCGAGGGAGAGACCACCTGTTGAATACAAGGAAAGAAAGTGTTGTATGTCCCACAATTCAAGGATGCACTACAGGTACAAAAGCTACTGTTGTGTGTGCCCACGGTAGACAACATCGGAGATGACGGAAACCTAATGAGATACTGTTGTGACAAGATGACCGATGAGAGATGTAAATATAAAGATATGTATAACCTAATGTGTTGTGATGAGACATGTAAATATAAAGATACGTATAACCTAATGTGTTGTGATGAGAGATGTGAATATAAAGATATGTATAACCTGATGTGTTGTGATGAGAGATGTGAATATGAAGATATGTATAACCTAGTGTGTTGTGATGAGAGATGTAAATATAAAGATATGTATAACCTAATGTGTTGTGATGAGAGATGTGAATATAAAGATATGTATAACCTAATGTGTTGTGATGAGAGATGTGAATATAAAGATATGTATAACCTAATCTATTGTGATGACATGTGAATATAAAGATACGCATAACCTAATGTGTTGTGATGAGAGATGTGAATATAAAGATACGTATAACCTAGTGTGTTGTGATAAGAGATGTGAATATAAAGATACGTATAACCTAATGTGTTGTGATGAGAGATGTGAATATAAAGATACGTATAACCTATAGTGTGTTGTGATGAGACATGTAAATATAAAGATATGTATAACCTAATGTGTTGTGATGAGACATGTAAATATAAAGATATGTATAACCTGATGTGTTGTGATGAGACATGTAAATATAAAGATATGTATAACCTAATGTGTTGTGATGAGACATGTAAATATAAAGATATGTATAACCTAATGTGTTGTGATGACATGTGAATATAAAGATACGCATAACCTAATGTGTTGTGATGAGAGATGTGAATATAAAGATACGTATAACCTAGTGTGTTGTGATAAGAGATGTGAATATAAAGATACGTATAACCTAATGTGTTGTGATGAGAGATGTGAATATAAAGATACGTATAACCTAATGTGTTGTGATGAGAGATGTGAATATAAAGATACGTGCAACCTAATGTGTTGTGGTGAGAGATGTGAATATAAAGATATGTATAACCTAATGTGTTGTGATGAGAGATGTGAATTTAAAGATACGTATAACCTAGTGTGTTGTGATAAGAGATGTGAATATAAAGATACGCATAACCTAATGTGTTGTGATGAGAGATGTGAATATAAAGATACGTATAACCTAATGTGTTGTGATGAGAGATGTGAATATAAAGATACGTATAACCTAATGTGTTGTGATGAGATATGTGAATATAAAGATATGTATAACCCAGTGTGTTGTGATGAGAGATGTGAATATAAAGATACGTATAACCTAATGTGTTGTGGTGTGTCGTGATTCTGATATTCCACCAATTTCAATGCTCTTCCATTTTGGCGGGTCGTAGATGTCATGTAAGCATGACCGAGAGATGACTTAAAATCTAAACATTGGCAAATATGTGTTGACTTTGATTGATGAAATGGGCGGAGTCACTTTAATTGATGAAATAGGTAGTCTAGATTGATTTTTATATAATACGTTTTCTCCATTGTGGAGAGCTGGTGAATACAAAAACGATTTTGAGTATCATATTCGGAGCTTTGTGGACTCGGGGACACACTTGTCCTCTGGGCCAGATTTGGACTCGATGGGGCCCTAAGCTATTTGAGATATTGGGGCCCTTTTAAAGTCCAAATATTCTGTGTCAGTCAGTCAGTGCCAAATATGAAACACAAATTCCAGGGGGGGGGAAGCTATAGCTTGTTTAGGAAATAGGTACATCTAGCACTTCTTGTCCCCAGATCCCATTACTCCCAGTACGCCAGCCGTGCGACCACCGTGTCACTAAAATGACTGACTCTTGAGGACTATTATGGAAGCTGGGATGATTTATACCCAGACGTAGGTTTGTCTATTACGTCATCTGATTAGGGTCAGTTAATTACGTTGGTTAATTATAAGGCAGTCAACTGTGCTCTTTAATGGGAATTATTGATCCGTTCAGTTATTTGTGTCAGGAGGTAAAACGATGCGCCATTTTAAATATAGATGTTACACCCTGCGTGGAGCATTGACATGCCCGCACTACAATTGTTACTATTTTTTTTTTATTGCCATGCTCTATTGAGATTTTTGTCTCCTTGTCTATTTTGATTTTTCCCCTTTGGTTGTTAGTAGGGGGGAGGGGGGCTGAGCCTTAAACGTTTATTTCTTTTAACACTGTTACAGATAAGAGGGAGATCAAGGTTTCGCGTGGGGTGGGGGGGAGGAGCTAATAACTACGATTGTACATCCCATCCTCCCCCGGCCCTAAAGCTTATCATTCTCAACTCTGGCAGACTAAAACTTTCCTGCTGGTATCCCCGGGCCCTTCCTAACTGCGCGTTGCCACCCCTGCCACTGTCGGCGCCACTGTGCAGATAGCGTATACATAATAACTTGACACATGATAAGGGCGCAGTGATGGTATGAGGTTGGACTTTGTAGGGCCGATATTCTCAAATAGATATGGGTGAAACGTGTAGTGTTCTGTAACGTGTTTGTAACATCTTCTCGTAACATTGTAACGTCTCTCAACCCACCAGGTGGTGTTTCTGTTGCACGTGGTATCACAAGCCTCAGATGGTGTGACGTGTAAGTTGTAACATATTCTCGTAACATTGCAACGTCTCTCAAAACATCGGGTTTAGGTTTTTTGTTTGTTTCACGTGGTACCGGGAGTCATTTGTTAGATCGAGAATTTTATTTTTAAAATTTTATCTTTAAATTTAAAATAAAAGAACAGCTATGATTACATTTTTTTTTATAAAAGGCACCAAACTAGCGGATACGTGTGTCAGTGACTGAGAGATGACCCTGGGGCTAGACGGCAGTGTCCAAGTGACAGAGAAGCAAGACAATGTCACCGCTACACACGAAAGCCCCGGTGAATTCAAGAAGTCGCTTAATGATAAAGATGATGGCCAGTGTGATGGTCATTCGGGACTGGACAGCGTGGTCGGAGTCGATGGCACGGGCGTCGTGTCGCATGAGCTGTTGAATGATGACAATGGGAGACAGGCATCCAGCGAAAGTGTCGAGGAAGACAATCCAGTCACCCATCATCCAGTGGATGGAGGATACGCATGGGTGGTGCTGATCGGTATGTAGCATATCCATGTCAACTCATGTATGACATCATTGCCCTGTCTGAATCTATGCGTATAAGAATTTATTTCCCCTTTCCAGTCATATTTATACCTCAATAAACGTATAGCATTAAGCTTGTGGATTAGTGCTACTTGTTCTCGTATTATATTTAATTTCTACAAATGAATTTATCGTATTATCGTAAAATCCACGAACTTCTACATTACGAATAAAAACTTTATTGCCCTGAGACTAAGATAAAACGTGATTCGTGGCAACTAGTTTACCGTTATTGTTATTCTAGGATTGACTCAATTTGTAACGTGACCTATTACAATAAAACATTGATCTTCTATCGGTAACTCTTACTATCATATATGCAATGCGATGTATTGAGTGTCATGGCGTATCATACTATGTTCTGAGTATCATGTGTTACCATACAACGTAATAAGTATCATTTAACAAAATACCAGGGGCGGATTAAGGGGGTGCTGGATTGGCTTTAAAGCCAGGGGCTCCCAATGATTTTACGTTAAATTAATTGCCCCAAACTTAATATATTATATAATAAATTGTATGTACTGGGTCCTAGGTGGAATTGCAGCCAGCGGCCCCGTGAAATCTTTATCCACCACTGCGCCATACAACAATGGCGCCCAAACCGCGGCTCGTGAGCCACATGTGGCTCTCATGTGTTCACATTGCGGCTCTCATGTGTTCACATTGCGGCTCGCGCACAATTTATAAAATATATGCTACAAGGACTACCAGTAGATTTCCAAACCAGTTTTAGTGACCCATGGCATGGTGCTTCAATGCGGCTCTCAACAATTTTTATATTATTTAAAATGGCTCTCAGTTACTGCAGGTCTGATCACCCTTGTTATACAATGTACCGTGTATCATATGTTATCACACAATGTACTTATAAACAACATTTTGACCTATGGCCCTTGATGCCTCTCTGTTCAGCAAGTAATTGTGGGCATTCTCCCGTTACCCTGCACATGGCTAAGCCTATGGACGACTTTTCGTATATTTCCAAAGGATCCTCTGACTTTAAGAGTCAACTTAGATTTATAATATATTTATTTTTTAATTTAATTTTTTTAGAAAAACTTATCGTTAATTCTTTGTTAATAAAGTTCGACTATTGTTATAATCTCATTACTTTAAAGATACACTTTTAAATGTGTTTCTCTCATTGCATATGTTCCTATATAATGAACCCCTCCTTTAGGAATACGTTTTTTTTTTAAGTTAAAGTTTGAGACGCTATTGTTTTGCTGTAAAAGGGCCGGATTAAGACTTGATGAGACCCAAAGCTATTTGAGATGTGGGGCCCTTTAGAAATTCAGACATTCTATGTCAGTGCCAAAATGTAACTGTAGTTTTATTCCTTATACCCACGCAACAAACCACATGCTTCCTGGGGTAAGATTCCTACCCAAATTTATTGACATGTGATAGAGTCGGGTCTGTCTTTCCCGTCTACTCCGCTGCTATTGTTGAGTTTTTGATTTCTTGGTCTTGTTGTATACTCCAACATCACATCACCTTTATACAACTATGATTTCTTGGTCTTGTTGTATACTCCAACATCACATCATCGTTATACAACTATGATTTCTTGGTCTTGTTTTATACTCAAACATCACATCATCTTTATAAAACTGTTATTTCATGATCTTGTTGTATACTCCAACATCACACCATCTTTATACAACTATGATTTCATGGTCTTGTTGTATACTCCAACATCACATCATCTTTATACAAATGTGATTTCATGATCTTGTTGTATACTCCAGCATCACATCATCTTTATACAACTATGATTTCTTGGTCTTGTTGCATACTTCAACATCACATCTCCTTCTACAGCCGTGTTTTTCGTGCAGTTCCTTCTGATTGGTTACACGAAGTCTATCGGAATCATTTTCGTGGAGTTCCAGTCTAAATTTGGATCCAACGCGTCCATGACGTCACTGATAGTCAGCGTCACAGAAGCTGTAGGGAGTCTCGGGAGTAAGTAGATTTGTTTGTCTGTCAGTTTGTCTTGTGAGTAAGTTGATTTATTTGTCTGTCAGTTTGTCTTGTGAGTAAGTAGATTTGTTTGTCTGTCAGTTTGTCTTGTGAGTAAGTAGATTTGTTTGTCTGTCAGTTTGTCTTGTGAGTAAGTAGATTTGTTTGTCTGTCAGTTTGTCTTGTGAGTAAGTAGATTCGTTTGTCTGTCAGTTTGTCTTGTGAGTAAGTAGATTTGTTTGCCTGTCAGTTTGTCTTGTCATTATCACAAGAAGATGTGATAAAAGTTCATGACAAAGGACGGGGCTGAACATAAAACAAGTTAAAACAATTTGTTGTTTGTTTTAAATTAGTAGTTAATCCTTTCTTAAATGAAGGCAAATCTATTTCGTACAAAAATAGAAAACTTCAAACTTTGCTCTTTAGATCAGGGGAAAAAATCATCGTAACCATAATTATTTCCCTTGAAAACTAAAAAATTATTTTTTAAAATTTGTGTAACCTCTATAAATTATGAATTAATATATATATTTTAACTAAAAGCAAAAGAAATTTGTGTTAAAACTATTATTTAAAGGAACAAATATTAGTATTTAAATAACATTAGGTTTCAGATATTATTTCTGTTCAGTTTCAACTTAAGTTTTGCGTAATCGAGAACTCTTTTTAGAGGAGATCGTGGAATGCTCTTAGAAGTCAATCACATTTATCAGCTTTAGTTCTAGTTATAAAACGGTAAACAATATCAGTAGCCAGTTATATAGTATATTAAGGTGGCCCAACCCAACTAATTTAGCTGTGGGAAGAGTTCATGTTACTGGCATTATTTGTATGAAATAACCCATAGTCCCACCATCACCTTTTTTTTCTTTAGGTTTTCTCGTCATGGGGTTCCTCACGAAGGTTCTGTCACCAAGAAGCATCGCCATGATAGGATGTCTCTTCTTTACCGCTGGGGTCGCCGGCAACAGCTTGTTCAAACAACTTGAGTACCTCTGTTTGACCCAGGGGGTTATGTACGGTAAGTGAAGAGGAATATGTAAAGGTGATTGGCTGCTCGTGGTTTACCAAGGTTTCTTACATTTCATAAACGTTGGGGCCTGCGCATCGGTCTGCCAAATAAACAGTTTGAGAAACACTGATCTCTTAAACGAAAGTCACATAATCTAACATATGTGTTTATTTAATGGGATTTAGATAAACGAATCTCGCGCAATGGAATGTGTGAAGCCTGTCACAGGGGCCCGGGGGCTTCACACACAAAAGTTTGTGGTCGGGACGTAGGGGGGGAGGGGACGTTATTTTTACATCTGCTGATAAATGACTGGATTTTTATATTTAACTGATTCTATATCTCAGGTATGGCCACTTGCATGATTTACGGCCCTTCGTTGTTTGTTGTGACACAGTACTTCGTCAAAAGGCGGCCCTTGGCTGCTGCCATTGCGTCGTGCGGCACCAGCTTTGGCGGCATGGTTTTCCCGATGCTCATCCGTCGCCTGGTGGACGAGTTCTCTTTTGAAGGCGGGATCCTGCTGACAGCTGGGGTCGTCATGCACGCGTTTGTCTTCAGCTCGCTGCTGACCCCTATCCAAATGTACGACAGAACAAAGAGCGGGAGCAAAGCCAAGAAGTCAAGTCTCGTCGACAAGATCAGGCATCGATTCAAGGGGCGTGTTGCGGAATCTGAAAACAACAATTCAGAGGAGACACTGCCCTTAAATAAGCCGGGGTCAGGCAATATTCCGGATGACCAGCTGTCCCGAGAACAGTCAAACAACAATGTAAAACTTGGAGTGGAAGACCCCCAGAGATTAGATATTGAAAACATGACAGATGACGGGGAGAAGTTTCAAAATAATCATGATGATAAACAAGTTTTTGAAACAACAAAAAATTCCGATGGCAAACACATTTACGTTAAAAGTGAAGCAAAGACTCGCAACACGTTAGCCTCGACTGGACTCATGGACTCGTCACAAAGTGGAGCACACAACTCCACGCTGTCAGGACGCTCTAACAAAGCCGAGCCTGGTGCTGAAGGTGGAGGTCGTCTGTCCATTGATATAGAGGAAGACCCTGACATGCTGTACAAGGCAAGGAGGAAAATGTCCCAGATTTCAGCCACGACGTCACTATTTGTCAGTACCTCCAACATCCACGTTAGCTATGCTGACGTCATCGACCAGGGGGGTCAAGGCCAGCCAACTAGTAAATCAGGCTCCGGCTCCCACCTCAACGTATTCAGGAGGACGATGATAAGGTGTGGTCAAAGTACGCTGGTCAGATCGGCCAGTTTCTGGGCCCTGACCGTCTTCTACTTCTTTGCAATGGTGGGAAATGTGAGTATGAAATGTTCTGTGGCGGAAATGTGAGTATGAAATGTTCTGTGGGGGGAATGTGAGTATGAAATGTTCTGTGGCGGAAATGTGAGTATGAAATGTTCTGTGGGGGAAATGTGAGTATGAAATGTTCTGTGGGGTAAATGTGAGTATGAAATGTTCTGTGGGGGAAATGTGAGTATGAAATGTTCTGTGGGGGGAATGTGAGTATGAAATGTTCTGTGCGGGAAATGTGAGTATGAAATGTTCTGTGGGGGAAATGTGAGTATGAAATGTTCTGTGGGGGAAATGTGAGTATGAAATGTTCTGTGGGGGAAATGTGAGTATGAAATGTTCTGTGCGGGAAATGTGAGTATGAAATGTTCTGTGCGGGAAATGTGAGTATGAAATGTTCTGTGGTGGACATGTGAGTATGACGTAAAGTGTGTCTGATCAGGTGAACATGAGAGCAGGTCTTATAAATACTTAATGAAGAACCTAACCTCATGGCAAAGTACTGGCCATTACTTTAGCAAAAATGTTCATCTTATCCTTTTGTATAATCTAAACTCCTAGTATGCCACCTACCATTTATATATGGTTTGATGTTTTCATGGCTCTTGTCAGGATTAAATTCCAGTTTTGAAGACAATCCCATGTGTATTGTGTTTACATCCCATGTGTATGTGTATATATCCCATGTGTATTGTGTATACATCCCATGTGTATGTGTATATATCCCATGTGTAATTTGTACACATCCCATGTGTATGTGTATATATCCCATGTGTAATTTGTACACATCCCATGTGTATGTGTATATACCCCATGTGTAGCGTGTATTCATCCAATGTGTATTATTGTGTGCAGTGTACAGCCCCTAATCTCTCCTTGCAGGCCATCCCACAGACCTACATCCCAGCCTTTGCCAAGGAGCGCGGCCTGTCAGATTCGGACGGGGCGTTTTTTCTGTCTCTTCTCAACGTCCTTGACTTTCCTGCTCGCATGTGTTGTGGGATCATCGTCAACTTCCGCCTCATCCGCCCCACGACGGCATGTATTCCTCCGATGTTGGTGGTGGCACTGGTCGGTCATCTAACGCCTTTATTTACAAGTTATGAGTAAGTTACATCTTACCAATAAGTTACAGGTTGTTAGTGAGTTACAAATAAGTTACAAGATACCCATAAGTTACAAGTTACGAGTAGGTTACAATTTACCAATTAATTACGAGAAAGTTACAAGTTTCTTTAGGTATGTTATAGATTGTTGGAAATGTTAAAAACAATAAATAAAATAATGACTCGTACAAAGCAATCTTGATTGACCTTTAAAACGTGAATGCATCACTGAAAAAAATAACACGACATATATAATTTGACAGCATTGCCAAAGCAGAAAATGAAGTTTAACGTCGTCAGTAGAGTTCCAAGAGGTTTGGAGGCATGTAGAAATACCAGTAGTCACTTCACGTTCTCTCCTAATATTGACCGATAAAATAAAATCACTAGATTGTGTAAGACAACAAGGGAAACCATTTTTCTGTTAAATCAAATCAAAGTCAATTTAACTTACATTCCATGTTATGACATATAATTAAGTACCTCGTTGAACTGGTAATATGTGATAAAATGTACCGTATTCAAAGCAATTGTCATTGTAAGTGAAAAAGTATGCCACAACTAAAGCTTCTAACTTTATCAGGTACAGACGCCCCATCTGTGCAGAATATTATTGCATCATATGCTTATAAGTGGTTAATGTCTAGTCTTTCATTTTTATTAGATTTAAAAGTCGATATCGTGTTGTTTTTTTATTGGTTTGAGTAAGCAAACCCTTCCAACTCCGAATTCTGTATACGACACAATGGTGCCATTATTCTAGGTCCATTCTCGGCATGGTTATCGCCTACGGACTTTGCCTTGGGATTTACTTCGCCATGCAGTCGCTCATTGTCATTGACGTTCTGGGCATAGAAAACTTCAGGACGGCCATCGGCTTCTACTACCTTTTTATGGGGCTTGGAGGAGCCGTGTCGTATCCCATCGCAGGTAGGATTGTCTTCTGTAACAGGTAGAATTGTCTCCTATAACAGGTAGGGTTGTATCCTATCATAGGCAGGATTGTCTCCTATAACATGTAGGATTGTCTCCTATAACAGGTAGGATTGTCTCCAATGACAGGCAGGATTATGTCCTATCACAGGTAGGATTGTCTTCCTTAACACGAAGAATTGTCTCCTATAACAGGTAGAATCGGCTCCAATAACAGGTAGGATTGTCTCCCATAGCAGGTGGCCCCATAGCATGGATAATTGTGTCCTGTGTCAATTATGGTGAATGTCTCGCCTGGTCGGTATTGTGTTTGTGTTTGCTTCCTTGGCAGGTTAGATGATCAACATCCGTATAAGATATGTTGACTGTCTCCCTTGGCAGGTTAGATGATCAACATCCGTATAAGATATGTTGACTGTCTTCCTTGGCAGGTTAGATGATCAACATCCGTATAAGATATGTTGACTGTCTCCCTTGGCAGTTGTAGCGATTATCTCCCATACAAGGTTTAAATAAATTTCCGATTTTCATATGAACATTTTACTCACGCCTTATTACATTTTGTAATTCTTATTTGAAGGACTTAAACAATATCTGAAATGGCCAAATTAAAGGAAGCCGCATTTGCCAAATTTCATCCATTAGCATCATCCAGACTGACAGATATTCAACCAGAAAGAGGCTGGGTTTTTTAAAGAATTATAGGAATAAAATTAGCCATTGACTCTACAGGTGTTATAAATTGTTACCTCACAAAATTCTAAAGAAATTAATATTTTTAACTTTTTTTTTGTCCCAGGCACATTGAAAGACGTAACTGGCACATACACCAGCACCTACCATTACCTGGCCACAATGAATCTCGTCGCTGTGTTTCAGTTACTGGTGGTTGTTCCTCTCACCAAACGATATGACGTCAGACGCGGAGTTCTGCAGGAAACAGACCCAAATAAATGATAACACTCATTGTTATCTTATTGTTATTCTTCTTAGAAAATGATAAGTCTACAGACAATGTGTTACTGTGATGGGAAAAATGAATGCCTACAACAAGGAAAAGGGGAGCAACTGTATGTTAAAATAGATAGGAGTTTGTGTTTTAATATCAGTTGATGGGAGATAACTTTCAATAACTACCGGTACATTCGGAAATTATTCCTAAATATTGTCTTTCAAAATGTATCAACTGATTTAACAACTTCTAACATTTGTCTGCGCATAAAAATGTCCAAAATATTGTTCAGTATATTGTTAATTTTTTATCAAATATTTAAATAAGCTAGTATCCATATGCCACTTTGTACATTTTCCAATCAGGCACTGCCTTTTCTCAGTGACCGCCATTAATTGGCCATTGGTCAGTGACATTAAGTAATGTAATCTTTGACCATGACCCTTGTATAATAACCCCACCCACCTCATTTTGTTGAATGTTTCCATGTGATTGTGTCGCCTATCCAATGTTTACCTGGAATTGTGTTTTTAGAGTTAGCCAATGTCAAGATGGAAGAGAAAGCTCTATCTTTGGACAATATGACATGAAACTTTCACATTTGTACATTAGGACACTATCATCATCCTATAAAATAAAAGGCAATTTTCTGTGCGGTCATCGATAGCGATTGGCCCCTCAAACTTCTAAAGACTCCCACAGTCCCACAGCCAATCAGAAAGAAAAAAAATATCATATTGAACAAGTTGGCGCAAACGTTCAAAGCTAGTAAGTTTTTGTGCAGTAGTTTTTTCCAATACTGTATTTGATTTGTTCGCTGTCAAAAATATTTTATTGTCAAACTACGGTGCGCACATTTTCGTGTACGCATATTAAATTGAGCTGTGGCCTTTTTACGGGTACTTTCTTTATTTGATAGATACGTAACAAATGTTTCATTACAATTGTGACACGATGAAAGGGGTTTATTTTTTTTAACGTGTAAATGAAGTTGTGAATTTTGTTAAATTCTGTTGTGATACATATTTCGTCATTAATTTAAAAATTCTAATTATAATTCTGTAATAAGTGTGTGAACTTTACGTGGAATGCGATGGCCCAAGTCAAATATTTCTAATATAATATTTCTAACTATAAACACATAAATAATTATATGCTATTCCTGTTTTTGTTACAAACTAGGGGACAGCCGGATATCCAGCATACCGGATATCTGGGCTAGATATTGAGATTTTCGTCAAATACTACAAATAGTTATCGCAGATCCAAGTATCCAGATATCAGTGTAGTAAGGAATTGTCGAAAGCAAATTAAATTTATATTAATAAATTTATAAACAAATATCTAAATAAATAAATAAAACAATCAGAAATGAGCGGTACGCGCTGGGATTTATAATCAAAAACTTTCTTTTTAAAGGTTATTTATTATAACCATAAGGATTAGTATTTTTGACGTGACTCACATTTATGGCCGGTCGAGACGGCTGTTGGAGGGGAGGTACAACATGTCACCGAAATAACGGCGGAACGTCCTTGGACGGGTTTTGTAGCTCGTATATGAATAACATGACACTTTTATAGTTGTATAACATGACATTGATATGTTTGTATAACGTGACATTTCCATATTTGTACATGAGACTATTATAATTGTATAACATGACACTTTTATTTATATTTTTATACCATGACATTTTATATTTTTGTACATGACGTTTTCCATACTTGTATAACATGACACTGCCTTTCTTCTTTCTTTGTAGATCTATCAATAATCTTTTTTTTTAAATGTTGTACACAATTTTTGTCATTTTACATCTATTTGACAAATGGTAGTGAGTATAGCCTCGTCAAAACGACCCAATATGCGGCTGCATACGCGCTCGTTCACTTCCGGTTATTGCTATTCTTAGTAATATTTTTTTTATAAGGTTAAAAATTTCATCGGTGAATGTGTGGCTGTGTGGTCATATTGATAGTACGATAGTACGCTACATCGCAGGTCCGGGGTTCGATTTCTTATTGATGCCTATTTTTTTATTTTTTTTTTTCAAACAATATTACATTAATTGATTATGAATAAGATTTTTTTTTTTAAATGGTTTGTTTTGATGTTAGGCTTAGGGATAGACTTTAGGGTTACGTTAAGTGATAGTTATTAGGGTTTGGGTTAGGTTTAGTGATAGTTTTTAGGGTTTTGGGTTAGGTTTAGTGATAGATTTTAGAGATTGTTTGAATGCACATATAGAATCGGAGGTTCAATGAAAGGCGCAGTGAATACTTGTAACTCTTCAATTTTATAAACATCATTTTATAAACAATGTTACTAAGAATAGCAATAACCGGAAGTGGACGAGCGCGTATGCAGCCGCATATTGGGTCGTTTTGACGAGGCTATACTCACTACCTTGACAAATTAAAGCAATGCGTGTCCTCTGCATTTAGTGCTGCATGTCCTCTGCATTTAGTGCTGCATGTCCTCTGCATTTAGTGCTGCATGTCCTCTGCAGGAAGTGATGCGTGACCGCTGCACATTTCACCGACGTGTTGATTCATATTTCACTCAAAACTGATTAATCTTATGTGATATATATTAGGAAAATAATAATTATTTAAAGAATCCGTTTGTAAAATAAAGACTTTTTTGTTTAGATTATAGGTAGTTTTAATCCTAGTTTTTTATCACAAACATTGCTGTACATGATTTCTTAGCCAGTGTATTTATCTTTATTTAGAAGAATTAAAGAAATTTCAAAACTGTTCACATTTGGAAAGTTGTTTTTATTTCTCTATTTATATATAAATAAAATTTCATTTGGTTTTTTTTTTTAATTTAAACATTTTTTGTTGTATTTTTTTTAATGGATTTTTTTTTCAAGGAAAGGTTTTAAATGAATGCGTTTTAACTTTGTTGCATAAAGAATGTTGAAAACGAATGACTTTAACTTGTAAGTTACCAATTCTTCCCATAGGTTGTCATATATCCTCTAAATAAACAATTAATATGCCCAGGTCAGCTAGGCAGGTGTGTTTGAATCTTGTGGTTGTGGGGAGGGGGTAAGACCTGAGCCGTCTTTACGCCATTTTGGGCCCCTGGGCAAAGAAAGAGTGCGCCCCTTTTCGCAGGAATAAAAAATAAATATAATCTATATATAATATATATATAAACATATTCCCATGGGGCTCCAATGCCCGTGGGCCCCCTGGCAAATCCCCAACGGGCCTATGCGGTTAGACGGCACTGGGCTAGAGGAAAGGGGAGAGAATTATCGTCATCATGGTGACCTAAAGTGGAAGTCATGTCACAGAAGTCAGGAGCTTAGTTACAATAAGGGATGTACCGGATTCAAACTTTTTTAAATCTGGTCGGTGTCGGATTTATGAAGTGAAATCCGGCCAGAGTTGTTTTTAAAAAATGGCCGGATTCTGGATTTTCCGGAGCCGAAATCCGGTACACCCTAGTTACAATACACACATGGGTATCATTACGCGCCACATTTAGCTTCGTCTAAAACTTCATATTTTAATATAATGGAAACCTAAACCGGTGCGAAACAAGTACATAAAATACTCGCGTTCACATACAAGCACATAGAAAAAAAATTATCATTGTCACTATTTAAAATCCAAATCGTTCATTACTATTTAATTGATTGTTAGTGATAATATTTGGTCGTTTAAATCTTAAGCCAAGGTCCAGCGACTCAACTCTTGTATTCAAAACAGTGACATCACCGTAAAACAAATTGACAATATGTTTGGCCCCAATAAAAAATCTGATTGAAGTCCAAAGCTTTGTGTGAGGGCGTGCCCCCAAAATAAACGACATTTGTTAATATAAAAAAATAAGATAAGATAAGACATAGAGTCTATAATAATTGAACAATTACACTTTTGCACACTTATATAACTGCCCCATAACTGTCCACTTCAATCTTGCATTCCAGTTGACTCGAAACCAATTGTCACCAATGCAACGTGTTCATCCTCCCCCCCCACCCCAAACCCCAACTGAGTGGTGCTAGCGCTCACTAGATTTGAAATCCGTGGTAATTTAATGCGAAAACTTCAGTACCTATTACGTCACATGTCAAAAGTTCCCACTGCCAACATTTGACACCTCCACACTGACCTCCCGCCACCACCCCCCCCCCACACACACACATTGTTAAGAAGAAGTTTTATAATATAAGCCAATGTTCAAGTTTGCTGTCGAGATGGGGTGACCTCTACGTGGTTCGACAGACGAGTAAGGTCGTGGTGTACATTGCGACCTGAAACTGACAAACCCCAGGCTTGGATAGCCGAAGGCCGTTGTTAGGTGTTAGGTGCTAGTCATATATGATTACAGTCGCTGTACGGATCTTAGGCAAAGCATTTAGATGCAATGCCGATGATGAAAACCAAAGTACCCGTTGAGGGTCGGGTTACTCCGAAGCGACCGTTTCGTCCCCCTCAATTAACTAGCAACGCTGTTGAGCGGTGCCGGTTTAGGGCCAGGAGCGCCAGCATGGAATTGCAAAAGGTACCGCTAGGAAACGCTTTTGGTCGCCAGCTCTGAGGAAACCTTCCGGTGGGGGTTAAACCCTGGGTAGGTCAGTGATGATCCCACGCTTTGCAGCGATCTAAACTATAGAGACTCGTAAGCTTTGCCGTGGTGGCGCCAAAGTGATACTATGTTGATAGCGAGTCACAGTAGGAAATTCCACACCTCCCTCGGGATGCAAACTTTAGTGGGAGGCGTTTTCGACCTAGTGTCCTGGACGCCCAGGCGGCCGCTTGTAGCTGCGACCGCTCCGGGGGGGGGGGGGCTTCTCAGTCTTTACGTCCCTTAGGGGGCCAGAGGGCTGAGGGGGTTTTCCAGGAAGCCCCATGAAGAGCGCAGGCTCCGGACTGCTGATTTTCTTCCACATGCAGGATTTTCAGTTTGTTGTAAAACCAACTTACGAAACAGTAGTTCATAATATACTTCAATTTGACACTAAACCTTGTTTTATGGAATAAATCGCATGATTTATTGATTGGGTTTGTTGTTTGTTTTGTTTCCAAGGAAATTTTGTGGTTATGTTGTCACATTTTTAAATTTATTTTATCTTATTTATCATTATTTTTTATGTTCAGATTCTCTGCACTTTACAAATAGATTATTATTTTTGTGCTGTTCATAATATGAGACGAGAATGTACAAAACTTTGCTGATAACTGGACATGAGTCTTTATGGTTAGGACCCTTGGACCCCACAATGAATGCATAAACATCAAAAGTAAGTCAATCGTCTCAATGAAATTGGCAAGTCGGAATGACTTTTCTAAGCACATCTTTGACAACACTGTTAGGAGACGTATATAGTTTGTTATAATATCATGGTGACATATCGATAGATAAAAGTGTGTGGCATCCTTTATAAAAAAAAGTTGTTAAACTCAAATTAACAAATTAAATGTCTGACTCAGCTTTGAACGTTAGACCACTCAGTAAGAAGTTAGGACGGAGTAATTAGCTAACATCAATACTAGTGACATGATTCGTTAGGCAAACATTGATCCCACCCCAACCTCATTGCATGCTGTACAGCAATAAATAAAAAACAGCGTCCCACTAGTCAGGCGGTAGGTAGTGTTAGTCAGAAGACGTCCTATACTTGAGAACCAACACAATGGTCAGTCGTGTGGTGTGGATGCTGTGGTCAGCCCTGGCCATTGTCCACCTGACAGCAGGACAGAAGTTGACAATCACCAAGGGAAGTAAGACTTGCTTAATAATTGTGTATTGTGCTTTCATTGTTGATCGATCAGTTTTGAAACCAGGAATCTGTTTTTATTTGGGGGTGTGTGGGATAATTGTATATTTCATATTACAATATACGTGTCAACATCATGTTCCAGAATCTGTAAAAATCCTCCAGCCACCATGTGACTCCGGTGTTTTTAAATTTATTACGATAAAAAAGACTGATATAATAATAATAAAGTTATGATTCGAAATAGCAATGTGTTCTTTTCAATTTGAATATCATTTTTTGAAAAGTATTTTCAATTAAGTATTAATCTTTTATATTAACTTGTAGCGTCTGCTTGTCTGTCTGTTGCAAAAAACCAATTTCCCAATTTCCTATCGAGCTGAAATGTTGCAGGCAGTCTCGTGGCGACGATAAATAGGATCTATCAGAATTTCACATCGATTGAATGTACCGTAATTAAATTAATTAATTCTTAAATTTTCTCAATTTAGCATGTAATGTTTATGCTAGTCTGTCGCGCGTTCTGTCGCTCGGTGCGTATTATATTAAACATAATCAATACTTTTAGTTAGTTTAGTGGGAGGCGTTTTCGGCCCAGTGCCCTGGACGCCCAGGCGGCCGCTTGTAGCAGCGACCGCTCCGGGGGGGGGGGGCTTCTCAGTCTTTACGTCCCTTAGGGGGCCAGAGGGCTGAGGGGGTTTTCCGGGAAGCCCCATGAAGAGCGCAGGCTCGGGACTGCTGATTTTCTTCCACATGTAGGATTTTCAGTTATGTCTCATATGTAAAGGACATTGTTTTTAAGGTATTAATTAAATTTTTTTTTATCTAATAAAATATAGTTGTACATAAACGGCTTATTTTTATTCATAAATGATTGTAGTTTTAATGTAATTGATGTGTGTTTGTATAAATGAAAGAGTTTGTGCTTGTAGAGAAAGGTTTGTTCCTTCCGTTTGGTGTTTGTCTCCAGAGTCCGGTCCGTTGTGTGGCAACAAGCGTCACTGTCTGAGTACAGCCACGTGCAGCGCCAACAGGCAGAAGTGCGAGTGTCCTCTCACTTTGATCGGCAACGGGAAACTAGGCTGTGTCCCTGAAGGTATGTGTAAACTAGGCTGTGTCCCTGAAGGTATGTGGAAACTAGGATGTGTCCCTCAAGGTACTTGGTCTATAACAAACACAACTCGAACGGTCAAAATAAGTCATTCTCTCGCTCCTGGAGTTACCTAATGAGCGCGCGCACAAAGTTCTGATTTTACCCGTGCTATTTGAAGAGATTTTTTTATTGAAAATGGATAAGCTATTGATTATACCATCAGAAACAATGCTTAAATTATAATCTGTCTTTATTCCATATTTGCTGCTTGATCCGAATGTCCACTTATAGAAGATGCATGTACTCAAAACGAGTCCGGCCACGCAGACGTAACATTATACTATTTATAACAATAAAACCATGTGAGCACAAAATAGAAATTAACGAACTTGTAGACTATTGGTGGTTTGCGATGGAAATTTATATTGATGCATTTATGTTTTCATAGATCTATAGATCTAGATCTAAGCGCCGCGAATTTCTTAAATAAAATTTCAAAATACTCTAGAACTTTTATGATTTTAAAATGTTTTTTCTATCGTCTAGGAACGTTTTCTCAAAGTACAAGATCTTGAAATTGTTGCAAACTTCTAAAAAAGCTGTGTGAAAAATTATAATTTTTTATTAAAAATTCAACAATCTTTATGTAAAATTGAAATTATTTTGAAAGTTACCAACGTATTCTTTAATATTATATATTTTTTCTTATTTTTATCTTACTCCTGAACAACACAAATGTTTAAAATAACAATCTGCACCTTTACACAAGTAGTTGTATTGACAATTTTGTTTATGGTCAACTCATGGCTGGCCCGATTATTTTTAACGCAATTTCCTAGGGAAAAATTGCGTTTAAATATTTGATATGTCGGCCAGTATGTTCGAATTTTGATCAGCTACTACTCCTGAACCATAACAGTTAGAGTGTTCAAGTCTTTGGAAATATGTTAAGGAGGTCCCAAGGATATGAACATGCCAACAAAAATAACGGAAAAGTTTACTGGATTTATTGGAAAATTTTTAAAAAACGAAAAATACCAGTATTGTGTCAATTTCTCGGCAACCATAACATTGCGTTTATAGTCAGAATTATTGATTTGAAATTACTTTTAACGTAATATTGAATGATAGTCAATGGGGGTTTTCCCACTTGCTAATGTTAGACTTGCGCAGTGCGCATTATATTGACACCATTGACACATTCTTCATGTGACGCTGCGTGAGGGGATAATATGACATATTTAAAATATGGATAGTGAACCAAAAAAATATTTATCAGTATTTTGTCAATTTCACCCAACCATAACAACTATCTGGTTAAAACACACGCAAAATGACAGCTAATCATATTTAGAACAATGTTGAAGTAGAAATTTGCGAATGACATTTTTCCCTACGAATCCCCGTAATTTTAGCAGCAATTGTGGATAGCAATAGTTTTCTTTACTTTCAGAATTATCGATTTGAAATTACCTTTAACTTTAATGTAATCTAGAATGCTTTGCCTAGAATTAAAAAAAAGTCGGAAGTTCTTTGTTAGAAATAGCGTTTAAATACTCATTCAATTTTTTATTACTTTAAAAATGTATTCTAGATGTAGGCGCAATCTTTGTCCAAGCTGACCCACATTTGAAGAACCTGAACGATGAGTTCCTTCCCCTTGAGACACCCTGTAGACATCGAATACTGCAGTACTCAACACCAAACAATGACAGAGTAGAGGTGAGTACACAACACCATTAAATGACCGGGTTGAGGTGAGTACACAACACCATTAAATGACCGGGTTGAGGTGAGTAAACACCACAATACATTGATAGAATGGAGGTGAGTGCTCAACCAAGACATTGACAGAATTGAGATGAGTGGTCAACCAAGACATTGACAGAATTGAGATGAGTGGTCAACCAAGACATTGACAAGGTCGAGGTGAGTGGTCAACCAAGACATTGACAGAATTGAGATGAGTGGTCAACCTAGACATTGACAGAATTAATATGAGTGGCCAACCAAGACATTGACAGGGTCGAGGTGAGTGGTCAAACAAGATATAGATAGAGTTGAGGTGGGTGGTCAACCAAGATATTGACGTTGGACGTAGTGTTCTGTTAAAGCAAAAATGACATTAGACATCATGATCATGTGATGTCGTTTAGCCTGGAGTGATATTTTTTGGTCATTCAGAAATCTCAGAAGGAACATACAGGCGATCCCAATAGATATTAATGTTTACAGGCGATCCCAATAGATATTAATCTTAACACATACAATGAATTCTGCGAGATAATAATGTTGGTATATGCAAAAGATAGTGAGGTTGTTTGTCCTTCGTGGTCACATCATATTAGCCACGCAATGTGGCAGCTTGGTGTGTCCTTGCGAGGTTTATGAGGCCAATATTTGCCCTAAAAATGTGTCCGCATGTCGTAAAAGAGATGGTCGGGATGTGATCGGGACTGTTATGAGCACGAGCATTCCTGGCCTGTCTTCTGGATTTGGCAGCCTGTTATGTATGTGTATGTGATAGATTAGTTAAGATTAGATAAAATAGATGTATGGATGTGTATATTGATGAAGACATTATGCATTATAGATGTTGCTTAAATTATTATTTTTTAACTGTCACCCAAAGGTCTATGTCGATAACGACTTGTACAAGGGAGGTAAGTACTACATCAACAGAGCTGAAGTAAGATTCTTCGGAAAGGCGTTCAGGCTGAGAAAGCTGTACATCCTGATCGAGGCTTACGCCGAGCGTGGAGTCTATACGGTAGCTATGTTTGCTCACAGGTTCTAAGTATATAAAAAACGTTATTTTGTTTATGTAGTTAATAGTTACACAATTTATAGATATGTAGCTCAATCTTTTTTTCCGTATTGAATAACGTTTTAAAAGTTTTACAATATCGTTTATGCTGACCTTTCGTGTTGTTGTTTATTTATACTGTGACAGTTCATGTTATTGTTTCTTTGTACAGTGGCAGTTCATGTTATTGTTTCTTTATACAGTGGCAGTTCATGTTATTGTTTCTTTGTACAGTGGCAGTTCATGTTATTGTTCCTTTGTACAGTGACAGTACATGTTATTGTTTCTTTATACAGTGGCAGTACATGCTATTGTTTCTTTATACAGTGACAGTTCATGTTATTGTTTCTGTATACAGTGACAGTTCATGTTATTGTTTCTTTATACAGTGACAGTTCATGTTATTGTTTCTTTATACAGTGGCAGTACATGTTATTGTTTCTTTGTACAGTGGCAGTTCATGTTATTGTTTCTTTATACAGTGGCAGTACATGTTATTGTTTCTTTGTACAGTGGCAGTTCATGTTATTGTTTCTTTGTACAGTGGCAGTACATGTTATTGTTTCTTTATACAGTGGCAGTTCATGTTATTGTTTCTTTGTACAGTGGCAGTACATGTTATTGTTTCTTTGTACAGTGGCAGTTCATGTTATTGTTTCTGTATACAGTGACAGTTCATGTTATTGTTTCTTT
>MUZC01004612.1:653551-667823 GCA_002072015.1 Radix auricularia | reverse complement strand
AGTGTGACAAGGGGGAGGGGGTCCTTGCATGTGTGACGCCAAGGTTTTTAAATTAAATTTTAATTGTTATTTTTTAAAACAATTGTTTGAAAGTGTGACATACATTAGGGGGGTCCGAGATTTGTGACAGGGGGGGGGGGTAAATAGTCAAAAATTGCATATGACATACTTTATGAATAGACAACCCCTTAATTTAGACAATTCAGTATACTACTGAGTTTACTGAGTAGACTACTGTATTACTATTTATTTTTACTGTGATTATTTTAGTGCATTACTCATTACTTAGGCCTTACACATGAATAAGCTATTCATGGATAATCCTCATTAGCAAATTGGTTAAATTATTAGTTAGCCTAATAAATTCTACACTAGTCTTTAGTCAACTTTATTGCTGGACTATTTATTTCCAGTGTAAGAATCAAGATTAGACAGATTAATTAATTAACTAGTGACTAGTTAAAGTTAAAAACTGCCTTTAATTTTTAATTTAAAGCTAAGATTATAACTATAATGACTATTTATTTAAAATGTCAATGAATAACAAAAATAAAATGATTATAATGTCAAATGAAAATGATTTACCAGGTTGAAGAGAATGTTCGATGTCTGAAAACTCAGTTGAATGTATCCACCAGCAACCCACGTACGACTTCATGACTGGATCTCTGGGTTTTATAAATCCATTCAAACAAACGTGCCATAGTCCAATCGTGCCAAAGGGGCTAAATACACGGGTCCAGGACTTATACCAAAACGGTGAGGCGAAGCCCACAAACATTGCGACGAAAGCTATGATGGCTGTTACAAAGGCAACTTTGTGGAGTTTTTCTGTCGCCATTTTACCTGATTCTGTCTCTTGTGTACTTCTGTATTTCCTGTTTGCTCCTTAGGACTTCTCACTTATATTAAAAGGTAACGTAGGTTGAATAATTTCTTTAAATTTGTAACAATTAAAGAAGTCTTCATTTTAAAATCAATTTGACTAATAAATAAACATATTAATGTCTAAAAATAATAAAATTAATGTAATTGTAATTGGTATTTTCATTACAAATTCAACTTTGAAAAGCGAAGACACCCTTAAAGTTTGTCACCTGTATATAATGGTTTGGCCCGTACCTTGCCTCGTTTTCACTTTGCTTCCGCGTTCTACTCAGGTCCTCAGGTAAGTAAAAATTGATATGCCAAGTTGGCGTAGTTTCACTTAATTTAAATTTATTAAAACAACATTTAAAGACCTTTGTTTTTATTTTGATTGCTTAAACATTAGTTTAGCCTTGTTATATAATTTTATTATTGCCATAAAGTTAAATCGCCTAAACCAAAAAGAAATAATTCTTTTCGTTAATTTTTTTTAACTTCTAGAGAAATATTTTTATCTCCTGGCTTAATGAGGAAACAGGAAAAACTGCTTCACCTGTAAACTTCCAATATGGCGCTTACAAGAGCAAAGCGCTT
This sequence comes from Radix auricularia, assembly GCA_002072015.1. Lineage (NCBI taxonomy): Eukaryota > Metazoa > Mollusca > Gastropoda > Lymnaeidae > Radix > Radix auricularia. The sequence goes on along the minus strand of MUZC01004612.1, from coordinate 666,362 downwards.
TATAGCGAATTTTGGCCTTTTGTTTACAATAAGCGCATTCATATGTATCGTCGTGGCTTTCGCAACTCCACACTGGCTGGAGAGATTCCCACACAAAAGAATGACCAAGGTCTTCGTCAGAATGGGTCTGTGGGAGGCTTGCTTCAACGACTGGACGTTCTACAAGGACTACCTCAGCAAGAAATACAACGGATGCTGGTGGATTTTCCATTATGAGTACCGACCTGTGTGGCCGTGGTTGAACCCCCGTAAGTTAACAACTCTATGAAACAGTCGAATCACTAATGTGTATTGTCTGTCATAAGTATTGGGTTACGAGTCACACTTCAGTTCAGAGCGATCCCTCATTCAACACTGTCAAAAATAATATTATTATTATAATTATACTAACCAGTTAAAAGTATCATCAAATCACCTTATTTTACAAAAATCCCAAAATAAATCTTTGTAACATCGTGTTTTGATTAAGCTACAGAAGTTTTGTAGGAACAGTCTTAGTAGCTGCCATCCAAATCCAAGAAATGCAAGATTATGTATTTAATTTTAAGTATTTAAGTAAGGCGTCTTAGACTTAGACAAGAAGTGAGTTTGTCAAGTTAGTTATTGGTGGCTGGCTGTTAAAATTCTATTTCAATTAGATTGCTATTAGGATCTTTTTTTTTTTTTAATTTATCAAACCTTGTCATGCCCTGTCTTGATACTATGACTGCCTGGTTGACGGTCATCTGATATGTATCTCATGCCCTGTCTTGTAACTGTCTTGATTCTATAACAGCCTTGTTGACTGTCTTCTGAGATGTGTCTCATGCCCTGTCTTTTAACTGTCTATCTCCTATTAACAACCTGGTTGACTGTCATCTGATGTGTCTCATGCCCTGTCTTGTAACTGTCTATGTCATATCAACAGCCTGGTTGACTGTCATCTGATGTGTGTCTCATGCCCTGTCTTGTAACTGTCTGTGTCCTATCAACAGCCTTGTTGACTGTCATCTGATGTGTCTCATGCCCTGTCTTGTAACTGTCTATGTCCTATCAACAGCCTGGTTGACTGTCATCTGATGTGTGTCTCATGCCCTGTCTTGTAACTGTCTGTGTCCTATCAACAGCCTGGTTGACTGTCATCTGATATGTGTCTCATGCCCTGTCTTGTAACTGTCTTGATTCTATCAACAGCCTGGTTCCTTGCCGTCCAGATCATGATCACCCTGGGTCTGATGCTGCAGTTTATCACAGTGGTTATGAACATCATGTACTATGTGCGCTGTCTTCCAAAGGAGAAAGAAAGGAAACATGTCTTCACCACAGCCATTATGATGTTTGTGTCATGTGAGTTGAAATCATTTGTGGGGTTCAACGTTCCCTTTAAGGTGTCTTGACTGATGTGGGTTAGAATTACTGTGCAGTAAATTTTGTAAACTATTGCACAAAATATGGATCCTGTGCAATGTTGCACGCAAGTTTTTATACTTTGCACACAGACCTATGAACCTTAGAGGGAAAATTGGTGGGATTATCTTTTATCTGTAAATATTTAGTTTTTAAGTACACTGTAGTTAATGTCTTGTCAACTATCAAACACCAAGAGTGCATTGCATTTTTTAAAACACTTTTTTGACTCAGACCTGTCGCCTAATCTCACTGTTAAACTTATATAATGCTTAACATATATATCTCTTATTTGTATTGATCATTATCTCTCAATGTTCCAGTCCTGATGATTGGGGTCTCTGTGACCATATTTGGTATCAAAGCAGACATTGACAGGCAGTGGCTGCCCAACCCAGACTCAAACTTCCTCTCGTGGTCATTTGGATTTGCTGTTCTGTCTGGTTTCTTCTCCATTTTCGCCGCCATGTGTTTGACCACCGATTACGTGCGTATCAAGGAGGAGGAGGAGCGGGCCAACAGGGGTCCAGCATACGGAGTCAAGCCCAATCCCAGATTTTAGCAGCTTAAAATACGAGATGTGCGTGAGAGACAGTATGTCGTTGAAATAGATTTAGAGAGGATGATTGTGATGTAAGGTCAGTTTAGACTCGTAGAATATCTGTACTAGCCTTGGCTATTTGTGTGTGTATATACATAAAAGTTTAGAGAAAAAAATGGCGGTGACAGATGACTGCTGTAAATTTTAGTGTGGTGTGGAATGGGGGGGTGGGGGGTTATATGTTTCCGACTGTGCCTCATTTTTTTGTTGTTGAGTGAGAGGTCTTTTACTTCCAGGTTTACTATACAATCTCAATTTGGTTTTGTTTCTGTAAAGAGTTTTTTATCACTTGATAATGTAAATAGTATGGAATGAATCATTCATATTCTTAAAATTTCCCATTTTCTGTATATAAGTTATATTATTAGCATTGTAAAAAAATTGGAAAGTTTCATGAAAGTAAGAGGTTATTTGTATATCTCTCTTAATAATAAATTTTAGTTGCCTGGGTATTATGAACATCCCATGAAAAGGCATGCCTAGTAAAACAGGGGAGATATTATTAGCCTTTCACGCTCAATGTTCAGAAATTCTTATTTAATTTAAAGCTTTAGACATGTTATGATTTTGTTTACTCCCTTGAAAGAAATAATCCTGTTCTGTGACATATCAACTATTTTTAAGTTTCATCAAATTTCCGCACTTTTCAATTGAACAATAAACATTCCAAGCCAATTTTTTTATACATAAAATAAATTTATATTCTAAAAGATCAGTTACGTGTTGCGTTTTGTAAACAAATATTTGTAACATGTCTGTTCGGTCAAGATCATGTTGGAAATCATTGTTTGAGTGGCCAAGTTTTAAGCCTGTAACTAAAAGTCTGATTTTAAGATGCAACTGGCTTTAGGATTTTATTTGATGTTAAGACCTGAACTTAGATTATTCTCTAACTCCAATTTTTACAGCTTCACTACTCTCATCTGGCCTTAACAGGTTTCACTACTTTCTGGGCAGGTCTTACTACCATTTCTTACTAACTTTACATATACAATTATGTTGAGCACAAAATATGTTAATGTTTCAGGTTTGGTGTTTTTTTATGATGCTGAAACACACGTTACTTTTAAATTCTGTTAGTGTACACAAAAAGACACAACCAAACAAATATAAATATCAGAAAGGATTAAATTGTTTATTAGAAGATTCATCACAAAAAGAATAATTACAAAACAATTCAATTTAAGTCTGTAGCAATGTTAAGTTGATGTTATGTTGCTAATTAAACAGTCCACATTAGCTCTGGTATAATTTGTCTTTTACTCAGACCACTGGCACATCTACTGTTCCGCACACTCAAATTTATTTCGAGAAAAAGGTTTTTTTTTCTAGACAACATGTTATTGTTAGAAATAACGCTTAAATCTACTCCTGATACAACTACAAACTCTCCCCCCCCAAAAAAAAACAAAAAAAAGGTAGTTGTTTACTGGCCAACAAAATATTTCAATGTAGGAGGCAGAGATACAATTTGAGAAACTTTAATTGGAACTAAAAAATGTTCTTTTAAATTTACAAAAAAATTGACAGATTTGCCAACGTCAAATTCTGCCAAAACGTAAATGTTTAGTAACAATTTTTTATTCAAATGTTTTGGGATTTTTACCTTGCAACACGCCGGTGATTTAATATTTTATAATATACTTATAATTAATTGAGATTATTTCTATTTTAATTAAATGCAGTTTAAAACTAGATAAGAAACTAGAAAAACACATTAGTTGTAAAGTTAGTTCAATTGTTACAAACAGTGTTTCACAACTTTCTGTAGCACTGGCCCTCAAAAAAAGTTGGTACCAGTGATTTCATCACTTGCATTGTTTATAAAAAGTTATATTAGGGCTACGAAAATTAACGATTAATTTCTCGATTAATCTGAAAAAAATGTATCGAATAAAATTATTTTAATCGATAAAATGGCAATTACAATAAAAGAAAATATTTTTCAATTTATTAATTAATAATAGTTTGTTTTTTTACTGACCAACTTCTCTATTTTAAAAAAAAAAGATTTAAAGAGTAAACTTTAAAATAAGCAGTTTTTATAAGGAAAATGATATTAACAATAACAAAATTTAAATTTATTGACATTAAAGTGAACTACTTATATTCTCTTAATTAAAAATATTAGGTATTTTTGTTTAATTAAATACTTAGGTTATGGGCATTTTATGATATTTTCAGTTTAATGATGTCATACATCTTATTTTCAGCTTAAATCAAAATTATCTATTAATTATTCTGTAATTTTTGAAAAGTTAACATTTAAATTAATTGATAACAGCCCTAAGTGATATACATATCTCAGCCATGTATTTACACGCTATGATAATATCTTCAGAGGTATTATAAAAACAGGCTACAGCAATAAATAAGAGATTGTGTTCATTCATTAGTTCAAGATAATGAAGTATTGGCAATGAAACAAAGTGTTGAAGTTGTTTCACAATCTATGGACTTGTTCAAAGAAAACACTCAGCCTCTGCTGTATAAGGAGAAGAAAGGATGAGACAATAAAGCTACTGCAAAAATTAACATCCTAGTCACATGACTTCAAGTATAGGTTCTAAAGGGCACAGTTGGAATTTCTGGGGTTGAGGCTATACTAAAGTGCATCAAACAAATACATTGCTTTTCAAATCTAAAAAAACATCACATGACTAGCATTCCAGTCCAACTTGTTTATTATAGCCAATTCTCTTTTTTAGCTTAGGTTTTATTTTAGGATGGTTGCCTTATAGGACACCCATTAACATTAGCAGTATAATATTAAATTGACATAAAATATAAATGCATCTCAAGCCTTGAAATAATTTACATTTTACTCTGATGACAAATTAAATGACATTTATTTTAATTCATTTACACTTCCAAGAGCCATAACCTATAATGTAGATAAACACTCAGCACATTATTACTTCCCTTAGGCTCTACGGCTTGTACATAACTGCTGTCTGCATGAAATCTTCATAGGACATCCTAACTACACCAGTCATCATGGGATCCCTCTGTTTGAATGCATCAGTCAGCGACTTGAGCATGGCACACGACTGGATGAAGTTGTCTAGGGTCAGGCTGCGACGTCCGTAGTGGTCAAATTTAACCACAACAGTTTGCACAAATTGAGGCGATATATTGTATCCCATCAGCTGGAAGGCTGGCCAACGGAAAAGACATTTCAAATAAATATATTTGGCACACTTGTATACTGTTACTAATGTTAGGCACATTCAGTGCACTTGCTCCACGGATATAATATAATGCTATCTGTTGCTAACATTTGGTGAAAACTGTGTCATTTCTTACACTTACATAAGAGTTCTTTAAACTTCACAGTACTGAGAACCCTTGATTGATGCAACTTAGAAGTTTAGGTGACCACAACCGGTATTGTGTGAAGTAAGGTTTCTAAAGGTATGTACAAATTCTGCCCAGAACTTTTTCTTAAATCTCCTAAATTAAACACACGCCCTCCCAACATATACAGAATTTGTGGATTGTCCCTCATTTAAATCATTCTTTATTGTGTATTTTAAGCTTTTTTTTAAAAAAGAAAATGAAATTTAATTGATTATAGATCATTTATGTGCAAGACAAGTACGTAACTGAACATACTTATAAAAACGTTCACATTTTCTTATGAGATCAAAGTAAACAAAGCAAAGCCACACATTGTGACCTTAAATGATACCAAAGTAATGAAGAGAATTTCACTTACCTTGCAATAGCTCATGACCTTCGATAGAACCAGACTTATTGACATCATACCGGTCAAAGGTTGCTCTCCACTGTTGGATGTAGTGCCACAAGGATTGAAATTCGTACAGGTCAATTGTTCCACTGAAGTCCTTGTCAAACATAGCTGTTGAATAGCATTGTCAATTATTCTCATTGTTCATTGTCAATTATTCTCATTGTTCATTGACAATTCTTCTCATTATTCATATAACAGCTTTATGAATAAACTGCATATTTTTAATGATGAAAGATTCCCATGTTCTCACAGACTGTTTTAAACAGAGGAAACTAAATTGAGATCAGAATCTTCTATTGTCTGCTGAAGAAAGAATAGGCACACAGTGGTCAAGTGGCATGGGCACTTGTGGAGTACTGATGGTCACAGGTTGAGATCTATATGAAGGCAGGGATTTTTTCCCAGGACCAAGGGTGTCCCCGAGCAATGTTCCGTATAAGTTTTGTTGGTCCATGTGCAAAGTGCAAAAACTCATGTGCAAAGTTGCACGGCATTCATTTTTTAAAATTTTTGCAATATTTTACTAAATATGCTGCGCTGTCATTCTAAACTGATGCACATCTGTAAAATATTTGTGACTCTGCCTAGCCATGCAACTTAAGGGGAATATTGTCCCCGAGTCCATACAGCTCCAAATGGGTATCTAACAATAGTTAAGGAAACAAAGGCTGCTGAAAATAGCATGTAACCCTCGTAGCTATGGCCTGTGAATGCTGCGTCACTTGCCAACATACCGACATGTTGATAGGAGCATCTTGCTTAATATCCATTACAGTAACCTGCATTTTCAATTGAGAATAAATTGCTCATACATTGTACATTTGAGTTTATAAAGGACCCCTGCGTGAAATTGTTATCCTTTCAAGAGATATACAAATGGAATCAGGCATACAAAGGTGCCACTCATCGAAAGCTATGATCTCTGAAATCCTTTTTTAAAAATTTCTTTAAAAATTTTCAAACCCTAAAAATTTTAATGTAGAGAAGTGCCAATGTAATTATCATTCGCCAACCACTTAAATCTATTGTCACCAGTGTTTAATACTTTTCCCCAATTTCGACCATATATTCTTTTAAATTCACAAAAAGTATTTCGATTAAGTTTAAATGAAAATGTATATATATATACTAGGGTATTTGCGTGATATCTGGTACAAATATTGGGATTTCCGCCACTATACGGATTCAGCAGATACGGAAAGGATCCAGATGTCAAATGTAGTCAAAATTTATTTGAAATCAAATTAAATAAGTATAATAACATACAATAACATTAAATTATTAATAAATAACAAAATACACAAATAAACAAGCGTTGATCATGAAATCATTCAAATCCATGCAAAATATAGTAAAACAAACTATTTCAATACGAAAAAAATATTAAGTTAAAAAGTTACAAATATAGAAATTACATTTCTACATGAGATGAGATAACAAACTAAGTTAACTAACAGCATCCATCCATCCCTGTGGCGCTACAGCCCATGTAGCGCTTGGGCCTGCCTCACGACCTCCTTCCACTAAGTCCTTATCAACACCTATCTCCTCCAATATTGGATGCCCAGTTGTAGATCTTTCTCTACATCATCCATCCATCATATAACAGCATATTAAACTTAAATCATCTGAATAAAAAAACAGTTTTTATTATGGCTCTAGCTCACGAATTCTTGTACACTCCACTACACACTCATTACAACACTGTTCCCTTGGTACACACTACACAGTTTGCTGAACTTCATTCAAGTTTGTTCATTCAATTCATTGAAAAATATTCACAGACTTTTTATTTTAGATACCATATGTTGGATAATAAATAGTATTAAATAGAAAATAGTAAAGTACACCCCCTTACCCTTTACACTTAAATATGGAGCTATCTGGATCCTGTAAACATTAGGCAAAACTATCAAGATCCGCCAAGTAGTAAAAAACCCTATATATATTATATGATATGACCCATGGCATAGCATACACAGCTGACTTGCTCATAGATAGAGCACAGAAAGGGGGGAAAGAATGGACACAAACTACAGCCTGAATAAATCAGAACAACACGAATGAACGTCAGGTGGGGGGAGATATTGCTGACTTATTGATGGTCTCTAGACATGTGCAATGTGGTTAGCTATCTGCCCCCACCCTGCACCAACCTTGCTTGCCAACTATAAACTTTGATTGGCTGACCCTCGGAAAGGTCAGCTATGTTTGCAAAAAAGGGGAAAAAGAATGGGTACAAACATTTTTAAAAATAAAAAAATAATTTTGCCTCTGAGGCTTGGACCCAGTACCTTCCACATGACATGTTAACCATTTACTCCAAGCCACATGTTACTCTTGGGAGAAACAACGCACGTGAACGCAAGAAGCATTGTTGGTCTTGACACATGCTCACAGTCTCCCCCACCTCCATTTATTGGTCAGCCCCAGCGAGGGTCATTTGTCAGGCTTATTTGCACTACTCAATCTTGTTCTGGTAGAGTATTATTTGTAACATGGAACTCATTTACGATAACTTACACTAATATTTCATTATTATTATTACATGATAATTAAATAATTTATAATTATCGTATAAATTCGTTCTATAGCCCGTTCATTCATAAGCCATCCTCCCCTCTTTTGGGAGAGAATAGTATAAAAAGTGTATTACCCACTCGTAAGTCGACCCCAAAAAATAATAGGGCTGCGTAAACAAAATGGTACACATTTTTTTTCTAGCAAAATAAACTAAACTGTCAAACTTTTACTAAAAGTATGAAGACGAAAAATTCCTAATGCCATTTTAGTGCACATAAACTGTAGAACGGTAAAAGGGTCATCCGATAGCACATATCTAACATAACCAATGACAAAATCAAATTATTTTTTTATAAAACTCTGAGGTTAAGCACAAAATTCTGAATCATACGAAGTGAGATACGTTTAATTATCAATTAACCAAGTTCTCCCATATATTTTCAATATGCGTGAACACACGACAAGATGATTACAAAGGGAATGGACGAGGTCGTGTAACCCATTCTGTTTATGATGAGCCTGCATCTCACTTAATAAGCTTTCACAGGTTGTGACTTCTTTTTCTTCTTTTTTTTTTAAACCCAGAGGCCAAATTTGAAAAACTAAACTCGCGAATCCTAAAAAATCAGAAAAATGCGAATAAAAGTGGAAAATATTTAGTTTTACGTATTCGGAATTACGGGATAAACCAGAATGGTGGCACCCCTGAGGCAGCACAATTCATTACTTAATGCAAAAAATAAACTAAACAGCCATCAGTGTTATCGACAAAGAATTCTGCTTAAAAATGTATTTAAAAATCATTTCATTCTGTTTTGGTTTTTGAAGAGTAAAACAAAAGTATATAAATTAGACAACACTTTCATTTTTGTTTATTTTCCCATGTATACAAATATATTTAATGGTATATATTATGTTAAGTTTTTTTGAAAATACCTTTCCAAATGTAAAAATTGTTTTATCAAGAATTTTCTTCTTTAAAAGAGTTTTATAATTCATAACACATACAAATTTTCGTTCTTCCCGTCCGGTATTCGGGCGTAGAAAGGGTTGCCTAAAGAATTCAGGAAAACCAACACTTTATCAACATTTAAATCTCTAATAAGAATGTAAGACTAAACACAAACCATAGATAAGCGTAGGACGCAATAATCTTGAGTATAGTAGGAGCGTCTGTATCAGATAAGATAAGAAGACATAGGGAGAGCGCAGCATATTTTAATATCTTATTAAAAAAAATTTTTTATGAGAAATAAATAAAAATTGAAAATAAATTTCCCAATCAGAATTACCAATCATCATTCGACATGTTTCCTCATTAAATTGTGTCCAGTTGGTGTTAACTAGTGCTCTCTGTAGCTCTAATGCTGTGATCCTTCCAGATCTGTCTCCATCTACTGACATAAACCACTGTTGAATCTGTGGGTCGATTGTTGGTGTCTGTCCATAGGCTGGGGAAAGATAAAATTTCATTTTCTGAAAGCAGTCTTCCAAGGAAAACAAATTTAAAATTCTATGATATTACTCAAAGAAAGATATATTTAAAAGATATTTGCAAGTGCTCAACTGCACTATTTGTTTCCGCTATCAAACTTAAAATTTAACATTAACAAATATACGTTTGGATTTGATGTCTTTTAACGTTACAATTACAAAGTAATGTAAATAAACTTAATCATCACTTAGTCTGTTTTTTTAACTAGCATTTATTAGCACTATCTTTTGCGAAAACTTCTGTTCTTGATCATGTGATCTCATTTGATACACTTCATTGCCTCTGTAGATTTAATTATGAAAATCCCATGCCATTTATTATAACCTAAGAAAAAATGATGCCATACTTTTACCTGGTGGACCTCCAGAATAAGGTTGCTGGCCAGGATACCCGGTCATCCCTCCACCATATGGCGGGGCCCCATAACCAGGGGCAGCTCCATAAGCCCCTGCTGGTACATGCTGGCCACCAAATCCAAACTGACCCTATTCAAATATACAAATAATTGTGTTTTACTTTGCAGCTAAACACAAACCATTACCACTGCATAATGAAAGAGTTTGGTTATAAAGTAGTGTAAAAAAATAAAACACTAAGATAGACATCATACTCTTCTCTCTCTGTCTATCTCAAATGATACTAAGTGTTTTACTTGACAATCATTTCCCTCTTGCTATTTAAAATTAAGGTTTTAGTCTTCAGATAAATTGTTTATTAGAAATTCTTAATAACCATTTGTGTTATATTTAAAATGACTTCATAATATCTTAAAATATTGATATTTGCTTTATTAAGTTTATGCAATTGTAGGTTTAATATATGGAAGCATGTTGGTCGAGCAGCAGCCTGCTTGGCTGGCGTACTGAGAGTCACGGGTGCCAGTCGATGTGAAGGCAGGGCCTTGTTACCGAAGCTAAAGGGCATTCCTGAGTCCACCAAGCTCTGAATGGGTACCTAACAACAGTTGGGGATGTAAAAGCGGTTGGGCATTGTACTAGCCACACAATCACCTTGGATGCCATGGCTATTGAAACTTGTGAACGCTGCTTCACTTGCCCCATAGGCCAGCATGGTCTGAAAGTGGAATTTTCAGTAATCCATCCTACGCTTATTTATTGTACATGTCTAGCCTTATTTTTAGATGTTAATAGTTTGTTGGTTTTCCTGGTTTGATCAAGCCACCGATTCCACGTCCTAATTCCTGACTGGAAGAACAAGAATGTGTGTTTGTTCTTGGCAAAAATCTTACATACAAAATGAGACAAGAGTTTTTATTCCTATGACTATGTCATATCTGAGGGTTGTATTACATTATCTTTATCTTTGTTTGTTGTATTTCCAAGATAAAATTAATTAATAATTGCCCTGTTATGGCCTTAAGGGGCTATCCAAAAATGACGTCACGCAAATTGGGCATATTTTTAACACCCCTCCTCACCTTGTCGCAAAAACTTAGACCCCCCTCCAACATGACGTCACAAAGCTGTTATCCCCTTCTCCCTTTAAAGCGGTATTTAGTATTTAATATTAGAAAATGAGCATGTTTCAATTCACTTTATTGTCATTTTAGAATGGCTGCAATCTAATATCATAACACGCCTAAATCCATGTAAAACATAATGAAATAAACAGTTAGAAATCGTGTATTTAAATGGAACTTAGATTAAACCCTTTCCTGGGCAGAGTTTTACAGATTTTCATCCTCCAAACGGGCAAGATTTTTTAAACAATTTTTTTAGAGACATTTAGGAGTACATTAGTAAAAACACCATATCTTAGGTATAAGTGCAAATATTTGAATGAAATAAAATGCACAATAAGCAAAAATGAATTATATTTTGATTGTTTACCTTTTTATCCTTATCAATTTTTTTTTGCTGTAATCCATCTCTCCCCCAATAACGTTTTTAAGAAGTCCAAACAAGCACTAATGACACTTTTTACAAGCATAAATTTCAAGTCTAATTGAAAGATCAGATGTTTGCACTATACTAACACTAATGTCACCATAAATCTTTTCATCCAACTCAAAGTACATTTTTCTCAATTGAATTTTGGTTAAATTTAAGCCTGTAAACTCCACTTTATCGCTTCAAGAATCCAAACCATCAATTTTGAACACTCACACAAAAAAAAATTGAATAAAATCGAAAAAACTAACACAACAAAGAGAACATGTGTGGAAATGTAGTGAAATCTATCCACAACAGAGTAAACAGGAAATCACGTACCGGAGATCTCAAGATCTTTCAAAAAAAGCAAGATTTTGACTGATGGTAGTACCAGCCGTTTTTGGCCATTTTGCCCGTTTAGGGATAAAGGCGGTTTAGGCCGCTACACCCAGTAAAGGATTAAGGTAGCGATTTTTTGAAGTGACGTCACAATTCTTAAACCCCCCTCTCCACCTTGTCACAAATGTCACCTTCTAGGTGCGTGACGTCATTTATTGTTTTATGGACTACCAGACTACACTACTACTTGGCTCTTTCAACTCTTTGACTTTGTTTGTTCTATTCTCTAGTGTTTCTATTCTAGGTTTAATGATTTAAATTAAACTAAACTGAATTTAATAAAAACCAACACACTGTTAACTAGGGCTTTCAATATTGTTGAAAAATGGTTCCCGGGTACCCGCCCAAAATTTGAACGGGTACCCGGGTTACCCGGTCGAAATGCCTTAAAAATGTTCGTCATTATGCCAACTATTACTACCATTAGCCTTTTACTGCTTTGTTTATTGTGGAAATGCAAATTTCGATAGAATGAGTCAAAGATGGGACAAGATGACATTGAAATACTACTATAGTACAGTATTGTAAAAACAATGAGCAGAGCAATGCTAGGGTGATTTTTTAGGGGGGGGGGAGCGCTAATCGTATGATGACATGGTGGGTTATTTCTAGTTATTCTAGTTCATAGCTGTAGCTGACAACAGTTTTAATTAATTAAACTTTTCAGGACTTACCCAGAATTTATTTTTGTAATACAGTGAAGATTGTTCAATTATTGAATTTTTTTTTAACCAAAAAAAAAAAAAACAAAAAAAAAAAAA
>MUZC01004612.1:635339-653439 GCA_002072015.1 Radix auricularia | reverse complement strand
GTTTAAATAAAAGAAAATGGCGCATCTCAATTGGTAACAAAGATGAGCGGCGTATTTCAAAGTCAAAGCCAAGATCATTAACCATTTCTAGTTATCGCTTTTGTGTCCTATTTTGTGTCATACTGAGTGGACGGACCCGCTCCTGTCATTTATTTTTGTTATTATAGTGAAATTCATTGAACAACTGACAAGATTTTAACAAAGTATGGTGGAGATGGGAGTGGAGACACGTGTGAGGGGGGGGGATTAGATAAACAACATTGGCTGGCTTCATGGGTAACAAAGATGTGCTCGTATTTCAAAGCCAAGGTCATTCCTAGCCCTTCCTAGTTAATAGTAGTTATCAGCGTTGTGTTCTATTTTCCTTACTGGAACAATTCAAATAACTAAAACCTTTTAATTACCTTTTTGTTTTAAATGATTTTGGATTCATGTTCCTGGGAAAAAAAGTGTATCCAAATACTTTGTAGTTTGGTAGGACCGTGTTTTATTTCCGTTCAAAGCTTATTTCTTTTTAAGCTTTTTCATGATAAGATGTATTTCACATCACAGTATCACAGTATATAATTGAAACCAAAAGTTTTAATTTGATAAATTATTCGCGAGCTGAAATTTGAACACAGAAGAGCCACAGTTCAATACTGGAGGTAAAAAATATTGCAGTAACATTTTCACGGGTACCTGAGCGCCATTTTACTACCTAGGTAGTTTGCTCAGCAATGGGTACCCGGTTCCCGGGTACCTGTTGACTGACAGGCCTACTCCCTACTGTTAACATCTAAAACACTAAGTCTAAATGGATAAGCGTAGGCCGTAGGCAGTAGGATGCAATTCAATAAGCAATATTATAATTAATATTCTCCAACTCCAGTTCAGTAAAGACAGAAATGTCATGTTGCAGTTTTACTCATTGTATCTGCTCTGTTTTGAATCTTGAATTCGTTATATTCTAGTCTAGTGTCTAGTACTTCTACTTCTAATCTAGTTAATCACAGTTAATCTAGTATCCTAAACTAGTTTTGAAAATTTATTTGAATGTGACATGAACATTAAGCTGCAAGCTCAATCTTAATAATTTAATTAATTTAATAATTAATCGTAAATTAATACTTTATGACTTGACTTAATGAAGCCAAACCTCCGTTCAACGTCAACGATAATTACTTTAATTAGTTTTAGTAATTAAATTAGTATTAGTAACTACTAAGTCTAAGTCATACTAAGTGATACTAAGTTACGAAGTGCGGTCTGTCCTAAGCCTAAAGCCTAAGCCACTACTAAGCCTAAGAATAAACTTAACGGCCTAAACTAAAAACACTAGAATTATTTCTTACAACTTACCGGATATGCCATTGTTTTGTACCAAATATTCCGAGCAGGAGAAAAATTAACGTTTGTTGTTTGTTTTTAATTTAACTTTTTTGGTGTGTATTTTTCAGTGTTCTCAATTTTAGGAAAGTTTAATGTTTATTTTTGTATCGGAATTGGGCAATTCCTTGAAATCAAATCAAATACACTGAACTTCAACATTGAAAATGTCAAGTAATTTCCGCTATATTATACTATATATGATTTGCTGTCACCTTAATTCACCTTATTATTATTGTAAAGGTAAATTATATAAAATCGAAATAAAAAAAAGAATTTGTTGAATATTCAAATAAATTGGCCTGCACGAACATTGTATAGGTGAGGCAAATAAGGATAATAAATTATACTATAATATTCCAGGCCTAGTCAACACTTGTATATTGTAATACTACATACATGTATTTAAGCATTGAAATCATTTGCAGAAGTGAGGCAATATTAATATCAATGACTATCAACCACCGATATATATATATAATTTTTATATATAGATGTATATACTCTAAATATACACGGCTAACACGGGCTTCTAAGTGGAAAAGTATTGAGATGTAATACACTATGCGAAAGATAAAAACATGTGAAGCAAGTATCTTGGCCCTCGACCAAGAAAAAGCATTTCATAGGGTATCTCACACATACCAACACAAAATATTAAAACTAAATAAGCTACTCATAAATAATTCACTATCATAAGGAATAGATATAAAAAGATCAGTTAGGCAGAGTGCCCACTCTCACTGTCTCTCACCCTACTTGTATATCCTGGCGATAGAGCCAGTGTTAGAAAAGATTAGGTTAGATTACACTATAAAAGGAATTCACCTACCCAATAGAGGAGAAAGGAAATTACTAGCATACGCCGACGACACGATATTCGTCCCAAAAAACAACAACTCTATCAAAAGAATTATGGAAACTTTCGACGATTTTGGACTAACGAGTGGATCAAAAATAAACATCAAGAAGTCGGAAATTATGGGAATAGGAAAACACACGGATAAGGACGACTAACCCCTTTACCTCATGGAAGGGAAAAGGGAACTACTAATATACGGATTAACTTTCACAAACAACCCATGGGTAACACACAAAGGAACATGGGATTCATTAGTGAAGTGCGTTAACAAACTCATCACACGATATAGCCTAAATACACAACCAAAACAATATTCGGGAGAAGTACACTAGTAAATACTTTAATAATGCCAAAATTAATCTCCGTAGGCAACATTTTTGACATTCCTTCTCTTAATCTAACCAAAATTAACCAAATGATTAGGAGATTATTTTTAAGAACACTAAATGGAACATTAAGAAATCAATTTTAGTGCAGACTAAATTAGAAGGAGGAATAAATCTGCAACATATAGTAAGAAAAATTAAAGCCATGAGGATCCGACACGTTGGGCAGGCAATCAAGGATCACAAGGAACACTCACTAACACACTATTTTATAGGGGTCAGACTGACACTTGGGACAGGCAATAAAGGATCACAAGGAACACTCACTAACGCACTATTACATAATAGGGGTCAGACTGACGCGAGATGTCCACTCTGTAAATATTTATTAATAGAGACAGAGAGACATCTGTTCTTGGTATGCAAAGAAATACAAAAAAACTAAATCCACTTAAACACAGCTGTTAGAAGCTGGAACAAGTTACCCAATAAATATAGATAGGGCTATAACCCTAAACACTATCCCTAAATCACATAATACAACTCAACATGTCATCAGCCTACGACTGCTGGCAGAATATAGACACCACATTTGGCAGTTCAGAACTAATGTAGCTTTCAATAGACACAACTACATGGAATCTTTAATAGACACAATATTTAGAGCAAAAGTTCAGAATCTAATAGACCAAATGTAATAGTCAAACTAATTAAAATTAAAATACACAATCTAAACTAAATTAGAACTAAAACAGTTAGAACATACTTATATGCTCATGATGTAAATAAATGTAAATATAAATATAATCAACTATGTGTACATAAAAATGTAAGGGCCATAACCCCGGTCAGTGTCAGCGCTCAGATATCTGCTCTTTTCCTTTCAGTGAGGAATCGGCAGAATCAAGGTAACAGACAGGGACAACTCCACTGGAGGAACAGCCATCAACCATCATCCCCTTTCTTATATGCTTTCTCACACCGTGTTACTTTTCGGCCCTCTCATTCTCATATTTCCCTTTACGGGGCATATCACTCATACCACCATGTCTGTATAGGTCGAGTGGATTTCTGGTTGTTGTTTTAGCTCTTATGAGGCACGCTCGCCTCATATATGTCTGGTCTGTATGTATTGTCGTCAATATGTTTGTGCATCATCCAAATTTGAAAAAAAACCAACAAAACAACAACAAAAATTCCTTTGTAAGGCCCTTGGCCAAAAATAAAAAAACGTACATTTAAAAATAAATGAAGTAAAACGCTAAGTCCAAAAGGGACTACAGCAGAGATCGATGAGAGAAGTTTGAGTTTGAGGTTTCCGCTGCAATCCCCTACCCCTGCCTTTTTTTAAAAATGCATTAAAAAAGTAATCTCCATAGAATTATGATTATTTAATTATTTTCTGTCCGTCTTAGTCGACAATGACCACTCTAAACATATCAATCCATTGTTATAGGTCGCCACGTGTGTCCTCTGGTGGCTTATTAACCCTGTTCTTGCACGAAATGTGCGTCCGAATGTCGGACAAGAGGCGTTTTTGTATACGGTCCTTCCTGGCCTGACGTTTGGTCTCGGCAGCTTGTTGTCTACTTGCCTCACAGACATCTGCGCCATTCCGTATCAGTCCCTGGCAGGAAACATGTCCAATGTCAAACGCATTTAGAGCAGATTAGAATGTATCCTTGTCAGGGGCGTCGCTAGAGTTGGTTTCACCCGCGGCGGAAGCTCATGGTGTCACCCCTTCACGACTTAAGGGGTCGTCCATAAATGACGTCATGAGAGGTTGCCGATTCCCTCACCACCCCCACCCCCCGCGTCATACTTTGTCACAAAAACTTAGACCCACAGCCCCTTTTTTCCCAATATGACGTCACAAAGCTTTGAATCCCCCCAAGCCGTATCTTCTATTAAAATTATAAAGTGGCAAAGTTATTTTTTGTCATTTAAATATTTATTTAGTATAAGTCTGCACTCTAATATCATAACACGCGTGAAACCATTGAAAACGTCATGAAATAAATTGTAGACTATACAATCAAATATTTAAGTGGAACTATATTTTAAATTGCACGTTTTTGATGTAACGATACATTTTTAAACACACCCCTTCCTCTTGTCACACATCGTCACAGATACAGGACCCCCCCCCCTAGGCATGGCCCCAAATCCCTAGAACTCATCCAGTCTTCCAGTGGCTAATAAAGGGAACATGAATAATTTTAAATTTTTGTCACCTTGTAACACTGTAAATCAGCACTGTCCCTCCCCTCAAGGGAGGTATTTTTATTTCTTACCACATGAAAAAAAAGTTTGTATAACAGATAAACAGCTAGGGGGGGGGGGATCAATGTTCCCTCTAAGTTTTGCCGTTTGTTGTGCTAAATATAAAAAAAAAACGCATGTTCAAAGTTTAACAGTGTACCATTTTTTGTGTTCAAATCTTTGACATCTCACAAAAATACATGCACCCATTCGGCCGATATACATTAAGTGACACATTTCTTTATCAAAATACTATATTAGAATATATTTCAATAAACAAGAATTATCAATTTATATTTCTGTTCATCTGTTCAACGGTATTTATCATGCATAAATCAACCAAATGCCAACATACCCATAAGCCGCTAATCTATTCTGGGGGAACTATGGCGTCTGTCTTTCAAAGAGATCCATATTTTATAGACTTCAAGGTTGATCCGATGTCCATCATTCTGACAAGATTTAATCCTCATAAGCAAGTCTAAATGTAACTCTTCCAACCTATTTCTAGATTTTACTTCTATAGAATTCATTAGGCTAAATCCACATTCGCAATCAGTGCTCGATGCAAGAAATGTGGCACAAATATCCAACAGGATGACAAATTCGCTGAACTATTATTTAGCCATGGCAAACTGAATGATGAATCAACACACATTATATTTTTTTCTGCTAGCATTAATCATAAATTTAAATTGCGATACTGATCCATAAGTTTCTGCAAAATTTCTTCATAGCTTTTAAAAAATGCTTTTTATTTAGAAACTAGGGCACCAAGTTCTTCTTTTCAGAAATTAAAATTTGACGTGTCGACTAACGCTTACAACAACACACGCCACAGCATCGAGTCAATTTTTTAAAAAACCGATAGTCCACGTGCCAAACCAGACATTCAACGTATTTGAGAATGGGACTATGTTTTCGCCCTTACAGCCTGAAAACATTTTTAGCGACCTCTACAGATCAATGAAAATTGTCACCAAGGTGCTCATGGCCTCTTAGGTTATTGATCCTTCATTTTACAAACTGGTATACCTCCATGGTCGTTAGATTTTTATATGGTCCAAGTTTAACATGCTTTAAAAAAATTATTTTCTAAAAAAGTAGGTAGAATTACAGATCTGTATACTTTTAGTTTTGTCTGGGTGATTATTACCTTTTTGTTCCAGACACTGTCATGCAATCTGCCAAATGCTGCACTGGCCTTGGAAATTCTCACGTTCACCTCGACATCATTATTGGCATTCTGAGACAGTGTGCTGCCAAGGTAAGTAAAGCAGCCCACTGTGTTCATTTTGTTGCCATTGATGATTATATTAGGCTCAGTATGGGATTTTGCCTGGGGTTGGCTGGTACAGAACTTCTTTCTTCTTTGTGCTGATGGTGAGTCCATAGTTTGAGCACGCTCTGGAAAATTATCTACGCTAAGTTGCAGGTGTGCCTCTGAACCAGCGTTAAGGGCACAGTCGTCAGCAAATAGAAGGTCCAGGATATTGTATGCTTTGACCTTTGTTTTTTATTAAAGCCTCCTGAGATTGAACATGAACAGGCTTGGCATTGTGTCCATTTTTATATTTTCAGTGAACATGGGTGTATGTGCATACTTAATGTTTAGTCCTTCATTGCTATCTCTGAAGGTCACTACAAGCATGGCTGAGACTAAACGGACTAAACGATGTTGGGGCCAGAAAACAACATTGCTTTACACCATTTGTGACAGGGAAGGGTTTAGAGGCCTCTCCATTGTCCTAGAGTCGAGACTGCATGCCATCATGGAACTGCCTTACAGTGGCTATAAACATTTTGGGCAGCCAAATTTCGCCCTAGGCCATTTTCCTCCATAGCCCCCCCCCCCCACTCTGAAGACTGTTTCAAATGCTTTTGTCAGGTTATTTTATATGGAGCAGAAGTCCATATTCTGCTCTTTCTTGGCACTTCTCATACAACTGCAGTGCTCAAAGATCATGTCGAAGGTCCGATGTTCTTTCCGGAAACCGCATTGGCTTTCTGATAATCAATCCTGGTTCAGATATGCATTTCGGCGATTCAGGAGGATTCTGGCGAGTATTTTTCCTGCAATTGATAGCAGTGAAATATGTAACATAAATTTAATTGAATTGCATGTTGTATCTTAAATCTATTTCTACTGATGATGGTATTGGCCGAAACGTTTACTTGTGTATTAGTCTATAAATAAGGCCTTAATTTTTTTGTTTTAAAATACCATTTGTTTGGGTATTTTGCATTTTATTCGAAAGATTTATCGCAGTCCTATTCTGTATGACACATAAAACAGTCAATGATTTTCTGAATACAATATGGCTACCTTTACATCTCTTCTAATCATTGGTTTGTCTTTTTTTGTTTGTTTTACGCACGGTCAAGAAAGAGGAAAAAGGTTAATTTTGGACCGAAAACCTTTAAAAATTTTCACTTCCTATTAAAAAACTGTTGGTTTCAAAAGTCCTAAACATTGCGATACTCATTCGATCGATTTTAATCTGATCTAGTGTTGAGAATGACTATATTCATTAAATTACTGCATCTGTTAATTACTCTTTCGCTGTTTTCTTCTTTAAATCGTAATACATGTATTCTGTTAATCGAAATGTCATATTGATCAGTGGCGGATTTAGCTATAGGGCAGGGGGGCGGCTTGCCCCCCACGCCCCTGTCCGGTCTAATATGGCGCCCCCTTAAGACGCCCGCGATGAACACTAAAAAGGATTCACTAGAGCAGAAAAAAAGAGATTGCTAATCTAATCAACACTAAACTGCAATACGACAATATTGGCTTGCTAAATATCGTATTTCAAAACTGTAATATATGGTTTGATCTGTCAGGAGCGTCGCCAAGTGGAAAAGAATAGAGAAGTATTGAAATGAATGATTGACGTGACGTTGTTCTTAGAAAAACAAGGTTTGCCCTTTATAGGACACAGAGTACTTTTGTGATGGTAGTTGTAGAAATACAGGAGATTTTCGGGAAATGTTATCTTTATTATCCAAATATGATTTTACTTTAGACAGTCATCTAAAGTTTAGAAAGAAAAGTGAACTTTTTAAAGTCATGATTTAATTGAATCACTTGCATCTGAATTATCGGCGATAATTGATAATGAAGTTAATTCTGCACAATTCTTTTATTATTGATTAAACCGTTGATATATCTAAAATGGATCAGATGTCATGCAGTTTCTTTACGTTCAGCGTTAATATCAGGACATGTGGAAAGATTTATAGGCTTGTATACTGTGGTTAACAGCAATGCTGCCGCATCTTTTGAAAATATGAGGAGGAAAGGCGTACGAAGGCACATCCCTGATGTCTGGAATTATAAGTGGCCTTCAAACTCAGCAGAAACTTTCATCCAATGCCATCTATGTTCATTGTTGGGCCAATGTTTTGAATTTGGTTACTAGGCTATAGAAGCAATGATGTAAAGTTGTTTTTCGACATAGCTGAACGGTTGTATGCATTCTTTCCGTGTAGTTTATCATATCTACATTCTATTAAACAACATCATAAATCTCATTATGAATCATTAGTAGATACCCTGAAAATACCTTCTGATACAAGATGGGCAAGCAGTAGGCATGCAGTGGCTGGATCATTCATTCTCTGCTATTCTAGCCACTCTATAAGATATAAATTTAGGGGAATCAACAGAATATAAAAGAAGTGTCAGAGCAGAAGCTATGGGACCATCGGTTTTAATAGCAAAATATTCTTTTTTTTTTTTTTTCTGTTATTTGTTCAAAAGTTGTTGGATAATATCTTTGTGTTATCAAACTACTTGCAGCGCAAGAGCATCGACATTGCATTTGCAAAACGATTNATTATGTAGTTATCAGTAATTGTGTTTAGATTTTAGACATATTTTTATGAATTTTCTTGTGTAATGAATATACCTGACATTTTTTTTATTTAAAAGTCATTTCTTTACATTTAAAAAAAAATTATTTTCTCTTTAATCTAACTACAAGTCACCACAAATGATGACGTAAAACTCTCTAAACTTTTACACATATTCTAATGACGTCAACTAAAAAAAAAAAAACTAATTCTTTCGCACCACTCTTCAAAGCCTGAAGGATTATGCATTCGACTTCCGGCAATGGCGGCCGTTCCCTGCGCTAGTGTTACCTCTCGATTCGAAATATTTTTTGGTAGTTTTAACGGGGTTTTTTAACGGATCGAGTAACTGAGTGTTGATGCACAAATGGCAGGTCAGGACATACAAAAAACATATATACCTCATGGGTCTAGGACTTATGGATGCTGAGATCAAGGGTGATGACGGACGGACGGACGGACGGACAAAACGGGTGCAATAGCGCATTCGACTTCTCGAAAATGCGCTAAAAAAAGTAAATGGAAAAGACGTAAACAGGGTAAGGGTTAGCCTGACAGGACGCAACAAAACAGCGAATGTTTTGGCAAAAAGCCTTTTTCAATGGACATACAATACACAAATTAAGTTTTTATTTTTATTTTGTTTATATTCGTTTTATTTAAGTTTGTTGAAATGAGAAGCGATAAAGCTTTTGAAATTCTGCATAGAGATGTCAAATAATTTATTAAAGAAAATTGTTCCAGACTAGATGTTAAAAACAAAATTTAAAGAAAAGCGAATAACAAAAAAGAAAAGTAAGGCAGACGAACTTAGCAGAGATGAAAAGGTTGATGATCCAACTACAAGCTTTAAATCTGAAACGTACTTCACTATCTTGGATACACTTGTAACACAAATAGATGATCGATTTAATTACTTTTGGGGCACAGTTATTTATTTCTATTGTATTGATCCATCCAAAATGTCGGAAAAATAAAGATTCTTTTCGAAGTGTATGCAAAATTTACAAACGAGACATAAACCTTAAAAAAAACAATCGTTGAATATTATACTTTCAAAGATTTGTATGCATCAAACCGTCTCTCACTATCTAGTGAACTACAACTTAAAGAGGTTCTACCATTCTTGACTGAAAAACAAATCAGGTATCCATTTGTGTCATACTCTATAACATTTACTTGAATCTTCCTGTAAGCAGTGAGTGAAAATCATCTAAAAATATTTGAGCTCCAAAATGACAAACGAACGTGTCTGGATTGGCAATAATTTCGAATGAACGTGTTGTGATCTAGGTAACTTTGAATCAACGATAAATCGTTTTGCTTCTCTGAAATCACGTAGATATTAATTTAATTAGGGCTCAGGGCTCTATTATTCGCACAAACAGAGTTTCTTTCTTAGTTCAATATATCTACTAATAATACTATTGAAATAAATTTACGTCACTATTTTGAAAACATATGTGTTTATATTGTTGCTTCTGTTTGACTTGTTCAATGATTTGGAACATGTACCAAATTAGTAGGCTAATAATTAGTATTAAAGTAATGCTCGATCAGTAGTAAAATTTGGTGGCGCCCCCCTGAAATTCCCCTCGACCCCCCACGCAGAGAAACCTAAATCCGCCCCTGATATTGATCTGAGATTTTAATAATAATAGTAATGAATTTTTTAAAATAAAATCAGTAACATATGCCACAAACTGAAAGCGCTTCTTGTGCAGATCCATTGTTAAACCAACAGTGCATGAAGTGACTTCGAGCTGGTTAAGCCAACAAGATCAGTCATCAATTTTTCAAAAATAAAGAATTTCGTTTACATATATGCAAGAACAATTTATACACGTCCTGAGTCCTGGTTAAAAAAATGGCAAGACAAGTGACAAAACGTCACGGTGACAAACCCAATATTTGAACATTTCAATGTTGGCCAAAACCTAACCACCTTGTCTATGGCGGATTAAGGGGGGGGGGTGATGACTGGGCTAAAGCCAGGTGGCCCCGGTGATTTAAGGGCCCCAAACTTATTATATTGTATAATAAAGGTGGCTGGATAGGGCCCCAGGTGTAATGACAGCCAGGGGCCCCGTGCAATCTTGATCCGCCCTGCACCTTGTATTTAGCGTTGAAGTTTTCTACAAATAAAATTTAATTTTAGGCAAAGTGCAATGATATTATAATTATGGCCAGAAGAAGGGACGATTAATTTATTAAAATTTAAACAATAAATTCATTATATATTACGTGTAAATTTGGTTTCTATTGCTAATATCTTACTTTTTTGCTTTAAAACTGTTAGTCGCTGCTAATTTTAATCAATTTATTTACTTTAATTTGATTTTTTTTTCGATATTTAAACAGTCAATAGTGCGATCGCCTCACAAGCTGAGGGGCGTGGGATCGAGCCCACGAATAGCCACTATAAAATGTTGAGAAATGACTAACGCTAAGAAAGACCTCCGCTTACCTGGAGAGGGATGGGCGCCGCCAGTCAGTGGCGTCGCTAGGGGGCGGGCCGCCCCGGGTGACACCATGAGGGGGATGACACCAAAGTCTAAAATTTACTGTGTTGATTTTGTGTACGAAAAAAAAGACACATTTTCTTTATCTAGAAAGAAATGCAATGAAAATACATTAAAAGTGAAAAAAATTAACTAAAAATATCAGTTAACTTGCAATAAAAAAACAGTCCCAAAACACAAACTAAATAAAACAAATTATGAAGAAAAAAAAGAAAGAGCCGCACCAGGGAATCGTCCAAAACACTGGACATAAAAGAAGCGGTGTGTTATGTTCTTAAAGATACCAAGCAAACTGAGCTTTGAAGTATTGACATCGTGGACGAATCCCACATCCCTTCCCTCCACCACAGAGGGGTGGCGGCGTAATAGGATTTTTCTATTTTTAATTTTTAAAAAAGGGGGTGGGGTTCTTTGTTGTTATTTTTAGGGAAAAATTATGAATTCAATGTCTTTGAGTTAATATTTTGTTTTTAAAAAATATTTGTGTAAGCATAGATTTGCATTTATATATATATTTAGTCTGGTTCGTAGGTCCCATCCCCATCAATGTTCCCTTTAAGTTTTGAGTTACCGCGCAGAAAATTTCAATAGAGTAAAAAATTAGAATTTCTTTGTCAGAAAAGTTAGTAGCGACTTTATTTCTTATTCTACCTCAAACTCAATCGCAGAATTTTTTATAATTCAATTAAGAAATCAAGTATAAATTTCTAGAATGTATCTCACATCTCTCACACAAAGCAAACAGACTTTAGCAACATCATTCAATTCCTTCGTCTAACGATAACACAAGAAAAATATCAAAGACTCCCTTTCAAATAATAAAAATAGTTGACTTTAGTGACTAGCCTTGGAGCAGAACAAAGATTTTGATATCACTCGCCAACATACAAAAAAGACTTTGACGTCACGAACAAGCCGGTGTGGTATTTTAATCAAATCAACAGGAGTCGTGTTGGGGGTTACAGTGTGGTGAAACGAGTATTTTGAAATAACAACTCAGTTTGCCCAGGACACCTGACCTAGAGCAGGATTTTTTTTTAGACGTCACTGAAGTCAGATGGCTTTCACGCCACTTTGCTTTACAAGCATTGCTGAAAATTATATACAAGACCTGACTGAATACTGTGAAGAGCAGGCACGTTTATATTATGACACAGTCAATAAATATTGTTTAAAGAAGCGCAGAGACCCACAGTTTCGGACTGTTCCTTAGTGGCATTAATAAAGTATTTGGAGAACTTGCCAAATTAAGCAAGCTGTTACAAAGGAAAAATCTAATGACTAGGAAGGCATACCATTTTGTGAAAATGTTCATTGGTCTGCAGAGGTTGCTAATTGCTACTTTAGTGAATATTTGAGTTCTAAGTGTTAGTCGACACGTCAAATTTTAATTTTGAAGAAGCAAAACTGTGTGCCCTGGTTTCTAAATACAAAGTATTATTCAAAGCTAGGATGACATTGTGGAGAAATGTATAGATCACTATCGTAATTTAAGATTTGTGCTCGAAGAAAAAAATAAAATGTGGGTTGATTCAGACTTTCGATGAGGTGATTCAGTTCTCATGACTGAAGAATAATTCAGCGACAATGCCATCCTGTTGGATATTTGTGCTACATTTCTTGCATCAAGCGCTGATTGCGAACGTGGATTTAGCCTAATGAATTCTAGAAATGTATAATCTAGAAATATGTTGTAAGAGTTACATTTAGACTTGCTTATGAGGATTAAATCTTGTCAGAATGACTTACATCAAATCAACCTTGACAAAGTCTATAAATATGGAACTTGTTGACAGACAGACACCAGGGTGCCCCAGAATAGATTAGCGGCATATGGGTATGTTGGCATTTGGTTACTTGATGAACATATAAATGTACATTTCTGTTCAGGGGAACAGAAGTATACATTTATAATCCTTGTTTATTTAATTATAATCTGCTTTTTTTTTTTTTTTTTTTTTTTTTTCGCTTAAAGTATATCGATCCAATTGATGCATGTATTTTTGTGAGATGCCAAAAATTTTGCACACTAAAAATGGTAAACTGTTAAATTTGCACACGAGATTTTTTTAATTTAGCATGCACAACAACCGGCAAACCTTAGAGCAGTGGTTCTTAACGTGGGTTCGATCGAACCCTAGGGGTTCGGTGAGTCAGTCGCCGGGGTTCGGCGGAGGGAGGTCAAGACAGCACCCGACTCAAGGCATCTATATTACTACTATCAATGATGTCCTAAGACTACTGTACTATATATAAGAGCCTTGCCCGCGACTCATTCGTAATGACACGCCCCGCTTGGCCATCATTGGCTGCCGGTGATCACGCCACATTGTTTGGCCAATCTGTGCTGCAGGGAATTTGGTGCACTCAGTGTCGACTTGTGACTGTCGTGTGATTTCTTTCTTAATATTTTAATCCATACTAACTATGTCGAGCAAAAAAAGAAAGTGGTCGGACGAATATGTAAAACATGGATTCACATATATAACAGAACGTGATGGGAGTCAGCGTCCTATATGCATGATTTGCAATGCGAAATTAAGCAATTCTAGTCTAGTACCGGCAAAACTAAAGGAACACTTCCTTAACCTGCATGGAGATGGGGAACACAAGAACACAACGCTCGCTGAATTCAAGATGAAAAGATCCAGATTTGATGAAAAAGCTACTCTGCCTGCTCTTGGCTTTGTACCAATCGACAAACCGATTATCACAGCATCGTACGAAGTTGCTTACCTGATCGCAAAGCAGGGCAAACCACACACCATTGGCGAAGCACTCATAAAACCAGCTGCGTTGAAGATGGCGAATCTGATGCTGGGAAAAGCGGCCGAAATGACATTGTCCAAAATTCCTCTATCAAATGACACCATCAGAGACAGAATAGAGGACATGAGCAATGACATCTTGGCTCAAGTAGTTGCAGATCTGTTTTCAAGCCCGACAAAATTCAGCCTCCAACTCGACGAGACCACAGACGTTTCTAATCTGAGTCAGCTTGCTGTATTTGTGCGCTATGTGAAAGACAACATGATAAATGAAGAATTTTTATTTTGTAAGCCTCTTATAACAACAACTAAGGCAGCCGATGTGAAGAAACTTGTGGATGACTTTTTCAGAGACAATAATCTTTCGTGGGATATGGTTTCTGCAGTTTGTACGGACGGAGCTCCATTCATGTTGGGAAGAAAGTCTGGTTTTGGTGCGCTAGTGAAAGCCGATGCACCACACATCGTTGTTACGCATTGTGTTCTGCACAGGCATGCGTTGGCAACAAAAACCTTGCCTCCAGAAATGACCGAAGTATTAAAAATTGTTGTGGAATGTGTGAACTATGTGCGAAGCAGTGCACTGAGGCACCGCATCTTCAGTGAGCTGTGTAAAGAAATGGGCTCTGAATTCGAGGTACTTCTGTACCATTCTAACGTTCGGTGGTTATCCAGGGGACAGGTGTTGAATCGTGTTTTTGCCATTCGTGAGGAATTAGCCCTGTTTTTGCAAGAGCACCAACATCCTCATGCAAATTGCTTCAAAAATTCTAAGTTCGTTCTCATTTTAGCGTACATGGCTGATATATTCGAAGCTCTCAATCGTCTCAATCAGCAGAGGCAGGGTGGTGGAGTCAACATCATTGAAGCGGAAGAAAACCTGAAGGCTTTTCAAAAAAAGCTACCGTTATGGAAACGACGAACAGAGAATACTAACTTTGCAAACTTTCCCCTGCTGGACGACTGTGTAAGTAACATCGAAGATATGTTTGGAATCGGAGACATTTCTGTACTTTCGGAACTGAAGCAAGCAATTGCCACGCACTTAGATGAGCTTGCAAAGTCTCTCGACAGATACTTCTCTACAAGAGAGTCATATCCAGCATGGGTGAGACAGCCGTTCACGTTTGATGTCAATGATGAATACCTCGACGAAATCATTGAAATTCAGCAGAGCCAGGTTCAACAGGAACTCTTCAGGACAACAACGCTCTCAACGTTTTGGTGTCGACAAATGATAACGTATCCTGTTATTGCTAAGAAAGCTCTGGAAATATTTATACCGTTTGTTACAACATATCTTTGCGAGCAATCCTTTTCCAGGCTGCTGGACATAAAAACGAAGAAAAGGAACAGACTTTGCTGTGAAAATGACATGAGAGTGGCACTTGCCAAGCTGAAGCCACGCATTTCTGAACTGGTCTCTCGAAAGCAACAGCAGAAGTCACACTGATTTGCAGAAAATATTCGTTATTATTGTAGCCTGGTGGAACTTAGTATTAAAAAAGGTCATGTTTTTGTGAAAAAGTTTTGAATTTATTTGGTTGTGAGTTCATGCATTGTATTGGTTTTGTTCTTGTAACAATTTAACACAATGATGTTAATGCACGATTCATTTTGTGAACCAGTAAAACATATACCCATGTGCTGAATTTGAAAAAAAAATTTCAATAATGAAAGGTTCGGTGAATGTGCATATGAAACTGGTGGGGTTCGGTACTTCCAAAAAGATTAAGAACCACTGCCTTAGAGAGAACCAAGGAGGTTTGATTACACGGAGATGCCGTGACGTCAATTGGCTGAAGCCAGACACACCCACGGCAGCCATCTTGGCTAACTCAAAACATTGGAAGCTGTGCAGTGTGTACTGTGTACGTTATATTATTGTAATATTTGAACGTTATAAAATACTGCGTAATAAATTATAATAAATATTTTGTTTGCGTTGGGCATTTCTTTTTTTCTATTTACTTATCTGCACACGGTTGTTGTTTCGAATAAAGGCATATATATATATATATTAGCGATTTCCCCAAGCGTTGCTGCGGGAAGTTGGAGAATTAGTGATGAGTGAGTGAGTGCATAAAAAAATATATTTGGGTCCCTGGTGCCAAGCAAAAGATATTTTAAATATTATTTCACCTGCTGCCATCATGGTAGTGTATTTAACAAACCCCCAAAGTTACATAAGTTTACCTATTTAGGAAATAGGAAAAATACTGCTTTTCAATTTGTAAATAGCACATATTAGGAAAAAANACTAGATTGTGCCAGGCGCCGTGGCGCCTGCGGCGCCCCCGTTTTTTGGGCGCCTACGGCGCCAACCTTTTTTTTAAAGACCAACTAACTTGTCCTTTTTTGATAGATTGTGCCGGGCGCCGTGGCGCCTGCGGCGCCCCCTTTTTTTGGGCGCCTACGGCGCCAACCTTTTTTTTAAAGACCAACTAACTTGTCCTTTTTTGATAAATACGAATTATTAAACTTTATGAAATGTACGCAAAGTATTTATTTAATAATAATAATAGGGGTTGTATTTTGCGCACCGTATTTTGCGCACCGATGCACACCAAACAATGACGTCATCCTATTAAATATTTTTACAGTGCTCATCAAAACACGATTTTTCAACTAAACTAACTGCTGTAGACTGTGGTACATCTCTTGCGTTACGCGTTACGTTACAAACATACCCACACCACTGGGCTATTATATATATAATATATATATAATATATATATATGTGTGTGTATTATACGAATATTTACTATCACTAACTAATACTATTACTATAATTATTAGCAATATTAAAGTCAGTATACAAAGAAATACAGAGTAATACAGGTCCCATTAACATAAAACCTTAATACTATTAGTAGGCCTATTAGTTTTCTAGTTGTAATGGTATATGCCATTTTAATTTCTTAACTTATTTATATTATTTTAAAACTATGTGGTATGCTATTAAAATTATAAGAGCATAGCCATAATTTAGTTAGAAGTTTTTACTAATGCTAAAAGTCAAAGTCCAAACAGATACTTACCTTTGAATTAATAATGATAATAGCAATAGTGTTATGACTATGATCCTTTTATTTAATGTTTGTCGTTCATTTTTTGTCATATCTTACTCACATCTTATTTTTACAAAGATGAGGATATATACTAATATACATTTGACAAACACTTAATATTTTTACTTAATATTACATATATAATCAAAAGAAATAAATTTAAATTAAAATTAGATAATATTACTAAGTAACATAAGAATAATTACAAGCGATAAAAATAATAATATGTTCTTTTTAATTATGTATAGTAGAACTAATAAGTCAGTGCTCTGCAAATTTGTTTATTTATATCGCATAATATTAATTAATATATAGTTATATAGCCTTTGTAGGCCTCGATCAGCTGATCGTGTAGGCCTCGATCAGCTGATCGCATAAATAACTTTACATACATAACAGCGCTTTAAAATTTATAATTGACCCATTAGAATATCTAGAGCACCAGAAATGAACTAGGGCCTTAGGAGACTTAAGAAAAAAAGTGATGACAAAATACGAAGTTCATTGGAGTCGTTACCAGAATGAGAAAACTGGTATCCTAATGAAAGCTGGTGGAATGTTTTGAGTTCAGCAATATGGCGATAGGCTCCGCCCACTGGCTTCAGCCGAGGACGACCATCTGATAGCAGACGTCACCTCGTTGTAATCAAACCTCCTTGGAGAGAACATTGATCCCCACTTAGCTGTTTTGTGCTTACAAACGCGGGCCCATACAAAATAATATTACGCCATATTCCGTATTTAAAAAAAAAATTCATGGGTAACGGAATTGTTTTCTAAATTTGAAATACTTTGTATGTCTTTAACTGCTTTTATGTTTCGGGTGCGTAGTGGCAGAAAGAAAACGCTTTGTTTTTATTGTAGGGCGAGGAAGATGCTTAGGAGTTAGTCTGGATATTTATGCTACTTTTGGTTATTTACACATCTCTCTCTCTCTCTCTCTCTCTTTCTCTCTCTACTGTTTATCTTTTAATATTTTTTTTCATGTGATAAGGAATTGTTTTCTCTTTTAAATATAATTCACTAGAGGGGACGAGAAGTGCTGATCTCACCGGGTGACCAAAAA
>MUZC01004612.1:617276-634709 GCA_002072015.1 Radix auricularia | reverse complement strand
GGGGGGGGGGGGAATGTCAAAGTTTTGTGACGTAATATCGAAAAAAAAAGGGTTGGGGGTCTAAGTTTTTGTGACAAAGTATGACGCGGGGGGGGGGGGGTAAAAATCGGCAACGTCGCGTGACGTCATTTATGGACGCCCCCTTAAGTCGTGAAGGGGTAACACCATGAGCTACCGCCCCGGGTGACACCAACCCTAGCGACGCCTCTGCCGCCAGTGTCTATTAAGCCCGAGAATGTTCTAATGAAAACATTAGAATCCCCTACGACCTCGGAAAAAAAGAGGTTATGGGACTAAATAAAAATATTTTAAATTATGCTGCGTGGCGCTAATCACTAGAAATAAAGACGAAATTGTTGAAAGAAAATATGTTTATTAACTTTATATCTTGATAATTTTAAATTTCTATAATTGGGATACATTTGTTATATTTCTACCAATTCTAAAGTATACCAATCTTGATATTTATCGAGTTCCAAAATTGTATTTTAAAGTGTATTTTTTTAGATGTTTGGCTAATTGCATGGCACTATTTGCCGAGGCGAATAGTTCTGAAAAACCCGATATCCGGCCGGGGCGAATGTCCGGAGCGGTTTTCGGTTGG
This sequence comes from Radix auricularia, assembly GCA_002072015.1. Classification (NCBI taxonomy): domain Eukaryota; kingdom Metazoa; phylum Mollusca; class Gastropoda; family Lymnaeidae; genus Radix; species Radix auricularia. The sequence continues at coordinate 634,105 of MUZC01004612.1, read as the reverse complement.
TATATCTAATGAAAACGTGAAATGACAAAAATATAAGGTTTTATTTATTTTTTTCCTTAACCATTCAAATTAGTCTACGATTATTATTATTATTATTATTATTATTATTATGTATGTTAAATTTCACAATGATAAATTTTCAATGTGCCATCAACAAACCACTCTAGATTTAGCTTAAGGGCGATCCATAAAAGACGTCATGTCATTTTGGCCGATTTTTCACTCCCCATCCCTCCCCTCATCACGCGTCATCAAAAAAACTTAGACCCTCTTCTATGGCGGATTAAGGGGGGTGCTGAATGGGCTAAAGCCCGGGGCCCCCAGTGATTTTAGGGCCCCAAACTTATTATACTGTATAATAAAGGTGGCTAGACCGGGTCCCTTATGGAATTACAGCCAGGGGCCCCGTACAATCTTGATCCGCCCCTGACCCTCGTGACAAAGCTTTGATGTATTTTTTATTTTAAAAAATAGCATGTTTCAAATCACTTTTTTTTTTGTCGTTCAAGTAGTGGTGTAGCTAGGGATTTCGGGGCCTGGGGCCTTGGTCTCTTTGGGGGTACGGGAGCTTGGCCTCTTTGGGGGCCCCATCATTTTTACCGTTGGCGTAACATGCAATTTTTCAATGGGGGCCGTCCATAAATGTCATCACGCGATTTTGGCCGATTTTTTACCCCCTCCCACCCTACGTCACGCGCAGGAGCGGTGTTTGAGGGTTGCAACTGGGGCGACTGCACCAGGCCCCGCGCTTAGGTAGGCCCCGCGTTTCGGTCCTGAACATGTCTCGTCCTGGTTAATAGCCTATACATGTAGAACCAAAGAGTGGATGGTAGAACGTATGCTGGAAACGATTGTAAAGAAACGAAAGAGGCACTCTTGTAATCCTTTTTGAAGGTCAAATTCCGTAGCGTAGCTCTAGACGTTTTTGAAAGCATTACACCGTTAGCGGAAAATAGGTCAGAAATACTATTCAGCCAATCCCCTTTATTTGTGTACACGTCATTCACAATAGATTTACTAAAATAGTAATAATTTAATAAAAAGGTGACACGCGGTATTAAAATACACAATAATCAAGATATTTCATATTTTTAAATACCATAGCATACTGGTGCTTAGCGATCTTTACTAGTACTCTGGCCCCGCGGGGTCATTGCTGGCACTAGGCCCCGCGCTTACCTAACGCCGCCACTGGTCACGCGTCGTCACAAAATCGTAGACCCCCCCCCTCCAAAAGTACGTCACAAAACTTTGACCTCCCCCTCAAAAAAAAACCCCAATATTTTCTATTTGAAATTAAATATGTTTCAAAACCCTTTTTTATCATTTAAGTATTTATTTAATGTAGTTCTACACTATAATATTGTGACATGCGTGAAGCTATGTAAAAGACATTAAATAAATTGTAAGCCAGTGATTCTCAAACTTTTTCTTATCAGACGACCGGCAACAATTCTTTCATTTTACCAGGTACCATTGAATTCTTTTCCCGTTTTGACATGATTTTCTCTGTACTAATTTGATAGTAAAAATGAGCCCCTACACAGCTTAAAGCCCTATAAGATTAAGTATGTATTTGGCTTGTTTCATATATTACATTTTTATTTTTAAAAATGTTTAGTTGCCATGGCATAGCAAGACAGCTAACAAACCATCAGGGGTAATGTAAAAAATCATTTAATGTGATTAACCTTCGCGATTAAGCTCGCTAATGTGGCTATTGATATTACAAGGATCATTGCATTGTTGATAGATCTAGAATATTTAGATACAAGACAATTCCTCAAATTGATTTCGATCTTCTAATGACAGTTTTCCTGCTAAGTATATCCACATCAAAGGCATTTGATCTAAAATTACCACATTGATATGACATGGCATGTTTTCTAAAAATTATTAGGTATGCGCTGGAAGAGGAATAGGGCGAGTTCTGTATGAACCCCACATTTGTGCAGGAAAGTAGGGTGTCATCTTGTGCGTCGCAAAATACAGTAATTCTTGCAAGTTGAAGACTGAAAAAATACCATGACATTATTAAAATATCCAATATTATCATAAATTTTCACTCCGCAGCTCACAAGTTTTTTGTGTTTTTTTTCTATTCTTTTTTTCTTCAGGATTTCACGTACGTCACACAAGAGTTGTAAATATAATGTCATCAATGGACGAGGCGTGTTTAAATTGTTGCATTCTCTTGTGGAATTTATAAACTAATGAAAAATACATGGCTGTCGCTATCGGTCTGTTTAACCAAGGGGTCGGTAAACAGCGATAAATAATCTCATTTGGAAACTCTTGGGGGTAAACTGAATCATTGTGGGCATAGAAAATTCGCTAGAATCCGCTACTTTTGGGTTAACAGTAATGTTAACATAAACTTTTATAATTTTAATATTTAGGTATCCTATTGAACCGGTCCGTTTTTTCAAACCGTTTAACCATCTTTCAAAAAACGAAATGTGTTAATATCCCTTGATTATATTTTATTTTAATAAATACAATTTAAACATTGACTATAAATCATTACTGTTAACTTCTTTGTTTATAAAAAAAAAATATTTAAAAATAATATTTTATAATGTATTTTTTTAAAATCCCTCAATTGACTGACGGGCATCCCGTAAGAAAGAGGTCGGCGAACAGGGGTAAATTACCTCATCTGGGGTCAAAAGGGAATTCTTGGGGGTAATGCAGACTCATTTGGGACATATAACATCTACTACACTCCACTATAAGATATATTCAAATACGTCATGTGTACGTGTACATATGACCACTATTGAACCGGTTCCTTCCTGAAAATGCATTTGTTAAATGTGTCATCTATGTAGATTTCTTATTTACATATTATACGAAGACACCTAAATCCAACCTACTTTCATTTATATGAACACGAGTGAAATAATCCTAATCTGACTGTATAACGTAATCGTTACTGACATATTTAAAACTAATGCCTTAAAAACTAAGTTCAGAAGAAAGTTGTTTTGTGCTCCTCTCGAATTGCGATGTCGAGAATTTGATGCATACAACAAAGTTAATGAATACTTTTGACTAATTTTAAATGGACATATTTATCATTATATTTAGAATGGTCAGAGGCGTTTGTCCAAAAACCAATCGAAAACTTGTCCTGTTTGTAAAACTCACCAGTTGCAGTTTCGAGGGGGGGGGGAGAAAAAAAAGTTCGCAGACTCTTGCCGCGAATGAACCAAACGAAGCTGCGGTTACATCACAAACGTTTGATGTCAACATCAAATGACACAGGGTAACAATTTCGTATGTTCTCTTGTGGGTTCTCAAAGTTAAGAATTATAATTATATTTAATATTCATGTCTGATGGCCTATCGACCAGCACTTTGAGAAGCACTCAATTTAAAAAAAGTCATAAAATAAATTTTAAGTGACAAAAATTTCAGTGGAAATTTTATTTTAAGTTACCCTGTCGATGTGACCTCACATTTCTTCAACTCCCCTCCCCCCCACGTCACGCATCGTCACAAAAGTGAGACCCCCCCCTAGTTGCGTGACGTCATTTATGGACGGCCCCTGGAGAGATTTTCAAATGGACCCCCTTCCCCCTCCCCTAGCTACAAGTATGTATTTAGTGTAAGGTTGAACTGCAATATCGTAACACGTGTGAAGCCATGTAAAACGTCATAAAATAAATTTCAATAAATCAAATATTTAAGTTGAACTTTTTTTTTAAGGTTGCAAGTTTTGATGTGACGTCACATTTCATAAATCCCCCCTCCCTCACCCTCGTCACAAATGAGTGGACCCTCCCTCCCCCCAGGTAGACCCTTCAGCCGACGCCGCTAGCCGAGTACGCCGCCAAAGTTTCGTCCGCCAAAATCCGCCGGAAATATGCGGCGCGCCGAATTGGCATAACAGCTGATAAACTACATTCCTTTTGTTTTAGAAATGACAATTATAAACTGATATTCTAAGTGCCTATCAGGTATTGAGTGACAGAAACTCAATGAGCGGAATGCATTCATGCACTGTATTAGTAGGACAGCGGACAGCATTTAAAACTTTTTTTTTCTATTGTTAAAAAAAATAAAACTTTTCTTTAAGTACTGTAAACGTGTTTTATTGCTAAGTTTTATTACTTCATTATTGGCCAGGCTTCAGCCGAATTTCAGCCGAGTATTTGGTAATCAAAAGAAAATCAGCGGCAAATGTTAATTAACGAAGAAATCCGGCTAATCCGGATATCCGCAAAAAATTATGTCAGCCAGCCGAAATTGTTTTTAAAAATCGGCTGGCAGGTCTACCCCTAGGTGCGTGACGTCATTTATTAACGGCCCCTTAGCCTTAGTTTAGTGTTATGGGTAGATACTGCTTAAATTTTAAACTTACATTTTGTGTTTAAACATTAATTTGTTATATACAATATTGTCAATATACACTCCTCCAGAGAAAAAATATATTTATATTTGATTGATTCTTTTCGGTTATTATTTACCACGCTGCCTGGTGTTTTTTCATTCAACAGATACACATTTTTACAAATTCAGAATTTTATTTCAATGTAATAAAAAATAAAAATTATTGCATCAATGAGTCTAGTGTTTCCCATACAGTGATACAGGTTTTAATCGATCTGCCAGTTTGAGCACTTAATTTAAGTAAGCCAAAAGAATTAGACATTTTGTTTAAAGTTGTAAATTATTGTTTGATTTTTTTAAATCTTTAAAAATGTTTTATTAGTTAATATTAAAAACTTTATGTAAGTAAAATTAAAGTCATAATAATACTAAGAAAGTGTAACCAAAAAGGTATAATTCATTTGCAAACTTTTACGAATAGTTTGTGTCCAGGAATATCCATATCCGTCTCCGGTTCTGTCTTTTCCCTATTAGACGCCATCATGGGTAAGTAGTTTATGTAGTTAGCAATATTGCATCCGATCGCATCTCTTTTAAAATATCGCTTTTGAAATTTATGTTGTATATATTATCATTTTAATAAATTTTATATATGAAGAATGTGTTTTATTTACTTTGGAAGATATATCTGCTTTAAGATTTTGACAAAGCAAATGGTTCATGAAAACATTGGATGATACTTATATTTACATTGAGATAATATGGGTAAACGAATGTATTAGTAATAAATAATCAAATACTTATAATAAAGAAAATCATTTTACCGACAAATTGTATTAAAGTTACACACACCATCAATCTGATGGCACGTAAGGAAATGCACTTCTTCTAACTATAACTGCTGACCTGATAATTTAAGAGAAGCAATAGACTTGAGTAGTACTGAAACAGTTACAGTTTAGGCTTAGGTTGAACTTTCACTAATTTTGAGTGTCCAGGATATCGGATAGGCGTTTTCATCAGTACATGTAGTTTTATGTTTTTATTATGACCTTGTTATGTTATTCTGAATCTACTGGCTACTTTACTCAGGTCAAGAGTGTAAACATTGTTGTTACTTTACTTTAATTTTAAATTTTAATGATTAGGCCTAATGATAGAAGGATAGAATAAGTTTTTATTCAGCCATTCAATTATTATTAAACCCTTGTATATAAATCTTGGATGTTGTTACAAACTTGCAGCCTTGTCTACTGTAGATCTTTAAATTTTACACATTTCGCTTTAGGAAGCAATTTTAAATTTTGTATGTTTTTTGTGGGCAAGATCAGACATACTTACATTGTTTCTTACATCCTCCTTGAGTCCTTGCATTGACTTCTGTTAATTTGGTCACCTACAGTACACTGATCATTTGGGCTTGAGGATGTTCACTGTTAGCTATATTATTATTATTACTACTACTAACACTTTTTCCTCTATTTGACTCTGAGGATCAATGTATTTTCATTGCCCATTAAATTTTTTTTTATCTAACTAGACATCGTCCTAATAGGGGTTTCATAGTCTTCAGCATTACTTATTAGTATAGTTCTCATCTTGACTTCCATGATAGTCGTGACAATAAAATTGTCTGTTGGCACACTATCAATGCCATTAATCATTAAAAAAATTAAGCACACACATGGTGCCATGAGTCATGGGTTGAATTCTAATATTTGATTTGTATGCAGGTATCTCCAGAGATAAATGGCACAAGCGCAGGGCCACTGGTGGCCGTATGGCCGCCTTGAGAAAGAAGCGAAAGTTCGAGCTTGGTCGTCCACCTGCCCAAACCAAGGTAAAATTAAATTTCTGAAAAATCTGGAATATGAAGTCATAAATTATTAATCCTTGAACCCTAAAATTTTCCTTAATTGTCCTTAAATTATTTTTTTTAATTGAGGGTGGGATGAAAAAAGAAAAAGTCTTTGTTTATTATATTTTGCATAATCTTTTTGAAGTGCATTCTATAATAAAATTAAAAGTAACTGTTTTCTTGTGCATTAAATTTCTTAATATTCTTATTTTTACGATTAAGCATCAATATTTTAAAGGAATAAAAAATTAGCAGGAAAGCTAAAGAAATTTATACTTAGCTTTTGACTTTTGAAATAAATTTATTTAGCACAAAGGCTGTACTTCAGTTGGAAATAAGCTTAAGATTGATTATTATAACTGTTTGTCTGCTTATACAGCCTTGGTTAAGGTTTAGTTTCCCCCCAACTTTTTCGTCTTCTGTCTTATCTTATACACTGTCTCTATCTTGTCTTTTCTTGCATAATTTGCCTTGCTAACTATAGGGAAAAAGCAAATGCTAGTGTTTTCTTTTTCTCAGGATGTCCCATTCATCTCCATTTTCTTTCTAGGTCTAGACCTTGTTTTATCTCGTGACCCACTCCTACTGCATGTTCTAAATCTTTTCACCATTTAACGTGTTCTTTATTTATAGCTTGGTGCAAAAAGGATCCACACTGTGCGTACAATGGGTGGTAACAAAAAGTACAGAGCCTTGCGACAGGATCACGGCAACTTTTCCTGGGGTAGTGAAGGTATTTGATGTCCACTTTTCATAATTTTAAAAAAATGATCTGCATTTTTTCTGCTGTGTATTAGTTGATTTTTTATGGTTCCATTATTGTGTGACACTAAAATAATTTAGGTGAAGAATATGATAAATGTATCTGAGGCCTTTAATATAAAAATTAACTGTAGCATAGATTTGGCTAATTTCTCCAATGTTATTTTTAGTCATGATTCTTTTGCCGTCAAATTTACAGATGCTACATTGTTCCCGTCTCCACCTGCCAACTTTCTTTTTATTCTCCAATTGTATAAACTTAAAATGACCAATGACCTGAAGCGGGCCTCTCTTTAGTAATGAAATCATACCAAGTATGGTGCTTTTGCGAAGTGTTTTGATAGTTTTTAGCAATTTTTTCCCCTCCATTTTGAAGATGGGATTTTGGAAAAGCATTTGTCCAAAAAATTGTACTAAACTACGGGTAAAAATACTTATAAACTCAAGATCGTCGTTGGGTAAATGACCATTTTATAGGCTTATCCTAAAAGATGTAGTCTGTATGACAAATACTCAGCAATTTTAAAAAATTCATGACCCAATTCATTGCAATGTATCATTAAAATCACTATGTGACTGAGGGATAAGTTTTTAGAAAGCCTATAGGACATTATAAGTAGCTTTTTTAAATTTAATTTCATGTGTAACTGAAAACTTTGCGATTGTTTCCTTTTTACTACATTTTTACAAATTAATATCCACAGCATTTCAAAGAACAGTTTAGTCTTTCCTAAAATATTCATTCTTTTTTTTCCTACCCACAGCCGTAACTCGCAAAACTCGTATCATTGATGTTGTTTACAATGCTTCAAACAATGAATTCGTGCGCACTAAGACTCTTGTTAAAAGTTGCATTGTCCAGATTGATTCAACCCCTTTCCGTCAGTGGTATGAAGCTCACTATGCCACACCCCTAGGTCGCAAGAAGGGAGTTAAATTGGTATGTATAGTGTATAGCTAATATTACAAATTTATTTCTCTGTTATTGTCATACTTGCTTTCTGGATGACGAATGTTATACTGTAGAACTAATAATTGCTTTTGTATATTTCTGTAGTCTGATGAAGAAGAAGCTGTTTTAAACAAAGTTCGTTCTAAGAAAACTCAGAAGAAATATGAAGCCAGGAAGAAGATTGCAAAGGTTGAACCTGCATTGGATGAACAGTTTTCTACCGGTCGAGTTTATGGTAAGATTTTCATGTTGAGATTAGGCTATAACTCTGGAATGTGGGGGAAGTTGTCAATAAGTGTATTAATATTGTGCCTGCAATAAATGTACATGTATATTTTAACTCTTAATGTGTTTAACTCATTTGCTACTAAGCACAAAAACCAAAACACCCCCTGAAGAACTAAGCAAAGGGAGATTACTCTCAAGAACATGCACCCACATGTTAAATAAAAATATTTTTAAACATCTAAATGAAAATTTAAAATAACAAAACATGCACCAAAAGAAAGAAAATTGGATGAGCTTTTAAAAAATGTATAGGTTGGTGCACTTTTATTCACAAATATATTTTATATAAATCTGGAAAAGTGTTTTTTGAAAATTTACATCACTGTTTTTGGACATCGACCTCCGTTGTTTATCACTTTTTATTGTTTTATTGTCTCATAAAACTTTGAGAAACATCTTATCCACTGGCAAATTCAATTTTGTAATTGGTTACTTGATTCTAGTCATTATATTGATGTAGAGGAATTTATATATGTCCTCATTAGTAACCTCCTTCGACAAGGTGTCTTTCTGGCTGTTTGCTGCGGCTCCGCGTATTGTTTGTTTCAGCATTTAACAACTCTTATGGCAGAGTTCAAGAAAAGCTTGAAGTAGTCTATGGGACTTCTGTCAGTAGGGAGAAAATGATTTCCCCTATTATTTCATTAAAATTATATAGCTTGTCTGTAAAACTGATCAACTTGTGTGACCAAGATTCAGAGACAGTGTCAGTGTCTCCCATCACTCTCGTTAGCTTGATTCGGATCAGTTATTATTATCAGTAATATCAGTATCACTATCAAAGTCTATTCTTCCTAATTGTTTGAGTTTTAACTGCTGCATAATTCGACGTTGCAGCAGCAATTAAATAGTCAAGAAAATGAAAGGACATTGCATAAAAATATTCAGAAACCACACGTTCAAATTTCACCAAACATAGTCCGACTTCTAAGCCACACAACTTTCGAACCGTAAATGATATAAACATCAGTTTTTTAAACAAAATCTGCGAGGTTTCTACTTTTCAAAAAGCGGAGAGCTATTGAAGGCTATTCGCACGGTAACGATGCTTCTCGCGAGGTCGCGTGATGCATGAGCTTTGCTAGGCGCATTAGTAGCGAGGGGGGTATGTCGCAATAGTAGCAAATGAGTTAAGCTTAATGTGATAATGCTCGCATTGCCGTTATTACCAAAGCTCGCCTCAATAGAACTCTCTTTAGAAACGAAAATCCAAAAAATAAAAACTTCTTCACTGCCTGAAAGAAGATGTGTTCGTTTTCGGCAATGGCGGCTGTTTCCCTCGCTAGTGTTATCGCTCGTATCGCAATGTTTTTGGTAGTTTTTACCGTTTTTTTAAGATATGATTTTGCCATGCTTTATTACTAAAATAATAGTACTAACGGAAAAAATAGTTTCAAACTGAATATAATCTTTTGGATACATAAAATAACCATTCTTATCCTAAAGTTGAAGTCAGTATGACAATAATATTAATGGATCTTAGGCAATTTTTAAAATTTTCATAACCTGTTAATCGCAATTCAGGAAATTTTTACAGGACTGAGGCGGAAGTTTTCCAAAACCTTACGGTACATTAACTCTTAAAGTTGCAGAAGGGTTTGCAATAAACTTCCACCTCAGTCCTGTAAGGATTTCCCATATTACGATCAACCGGTTATGTAATTAAAAATTTTGCGTAAAATCCATTTATAATATTGTCATACTGAATGAATGTCATATTCATTTTTTATGTTAAGAATGGTTATTTAACGCATCGAATAGACCGTACTGAGTTTAAAACAATATATACCTGTGGTTTAATCCTATTATTTTAGTAATAACTATAGCAAAAACGTATCTTCGGAAAAAAAACCCCGCTAAAACTACCAAAAAACATCGCGAATCGAGCGATAACACTAGCGCGGGCAACGGCCGCCTTTGCCGGAAGTCATATAATCATTTTTCAAGCATTGAAGAGTTTATACTTTCCGAGATCTCATTTCTAACGAGATTGGTATCTAGGGACGCATTACGACGTTTTGAGAGTTAAGAGTTGATTCTATGTTTTGGTGGAATGATGACCCATGAAACTTTAAGGAGTGTAGTGCTGTATTTTTCAGTCTCACTCCGTGTTGAAAGATTCCTAGTCATAGTTACTCTGACCACCATTATGTATTCAGCTTTCAACATTTAAGCTTCTTGTGTATTGCTGGGTCCCTATTTTGTTTTCATTGTGCTTAACTCATGCAACTAAAGTTGGCTTACATTTTTTTATTGGGATTCATCTACAACAAATTCTTGCATTTTTAGTTTAAAATGGTATGAAAGTCCTGCTTTCCTCAAGACTTCCAGATATTGTGTGAATCTGCAATATTTCAAATTAAAAAATATCAGGTGTTTATATCTTGTTTCACTTTTGATCCATGTGTGATTTAGTATGTCTACAGAGTATGTATACAGCCAACGTGCCGAAAGTCACCATCTAAATCTGTCTTTAACATCATTGTTTTGTAGTGCATGTTGTATTGTTAAAACAGAATTCTCTTCTTGTTGCATTAACTATTTTATTTTTAAATATAAACCGATGTATTTTAGAAAAAACATTGCGAATCGAGAGATAACACTGGCGCAGGCAACGGCCGCCATTGCGGAAGTCGAATACATCGTTTTTCAAGCATTGAAGAGTTTTTACTTTCTGTTTTTTTTTTTTTGTTGACGTCATTAGAATATGTGTAAAAGTTTAGAGAGTTTTACGTCATCATTTGTGGTGACTTCAATCAAGATCTTAGCGGCCCAGGGGCAGAAATTGAAAACTTTTTCGAAACAAACTTCAACATTCAACTACTTTCAACAAGATTGGCAACCACGATCTATCAAACAACAATTGATGGAGTATTTGGGCGAATAGCTGATTACAATTTAGAATGTTTCATTTATGAGTCCTATTTCAGTGACCACAAACCACTTGTAGTTAGATTAAAGAGAAAATAAAAAATTTTAAAATGTAAAGAAATGACTTTTAAATAAAAAAAATTTCAAGTATATTCATTACACAAGAAAATTCATAAAAATATGTCTAAAATCTAAACACAATTACTGATAACTACATAATGCTGATATCTAACATAAGTACTAATACATAATACGAAAATGCGCTAACACGTCCTGAGTCCAAAAAGGGACCAGGCTTAACATGATTTTTTATATTTGTCTGGACTAACACCAGTCCTACTTTTTTCTTTATTGCTTTCAACCATTTACTTCTGTTGCCTTACCCTCAGAAGCTGTCGTAGAGGATACCAATTCCTGGAACATCTTTTAAAGTATATTGATTTTTTTGGGTTGGGGCAGGGAACTCAACAGTACCATTCAGCGGACCGGGTGTTTAGTTGGATTGAGATTGCAATCACCTGGTTAATCTTAGGTGAAGAAATGGTGCAGAAAAGAATTGCAAAAAAAAAAAGTGTGGTGGAATGATGAAATTTCTCATGCCTAAGGAGGCAATGACTGTATTTTTCAGTGTATGCTTTCCATTTTGAGGTTTTGACTAGTCATAGTTACTCTGACCACCTATTACTTTTATATTCTAAAGTTATGAAAATAATTTGAAAAGGTAGTGGACAAAGTTACCATGAAGGCTTGTGGTCTGTGTCCAAATTTGCACCGCATTCATTTTGTGTGCAATATTTTACAAAATTTGCTGCACTGAAATCCTTAACTTCTGCATGCCGATGGTCAAATAATGTTAAAAGGTACATTGGTAGTGGGTTACAATAGTCTATGTACTACTTACACTGTGTGGGAAGTACACAGGTGGGACTTAATTTGTTTTTGTTTCTTTTTCCCAGCTAAAATTTCCTCAAGACCAGGTCAGTGTGGTAGGGTGGATGGCTATGTGTTGGAAGGCAAGGAGCTGGAGTTTTACACTAGGAAAATGAAGTCCAAGAAGACAAAATAAATTGCTTTACTGATTAAAGATAGACTAATTTACTTCTGAGTTTTGTTGTCATTTATTGGAGTGTGTAGGTTACAGTGCTAAATTCCCTTTACTTTAATATTAATCTCATAAATTTAAAAGTTCACAATTTAACTTGCTATGTAAACCTAGTAAAGTTGCTCTTGACATGGTTAGCTCCCTTTTGCATCACGTTTTTTCTGATTCACCAAAAAAAAAGAAAAGTATGTTATTGCTTGTGTATTTTAATGCATTATAAACATGTAGCTTTGTCTCATGAAATTTAGTTGAGATAAAAATAAAGTATTCTTAAAACCCATAACATTAATTTATTAATATATACAGTACTAATACATTATATAAAGGAAAATAGTTAATTTATTAATATACAGTACTAATACATTATATAAAGGAAAATAGTTAATTTATTAATATACAGTACTAATACATTATATAAAGGAAAATAGTTCAATTTTAGCTCATGAAAGTAGAAAGGACTAGACTATAATTTTTCTCAATTCTTAATCAACTACATATTTTCGTAATAGTAACTATTGGTAGCCTAACTATAAAATCATATTCTAAAACTATATATTTTTTTATTAAGAATAAGGCAAAGACCCAGGCTGTGTCAAAATGTTGGTAGAAATACAACTTCAGCAATGTAATAAATTACATAAATACCTCTTGAACTAGTTGCAGTACAGTATAGTGGTAATAATACTACATCACCTCAGCCTTGAAGCATTTTAAAACTCAGTAGGGTTTATAAGCGGCCTGCTGTATGGGGTGGTCTGGGATTGGAATTGGAGTGTGCACAAAAAGATACGTTGATTTAAAGGATTTCTTTAGGGGCAGTCCATAAAGTATGTTGCGCTATCTAGTACTAGTATCTTTAACTATTTTTAACGGGGGGGGGGGGGGGGCCAGTATGTACGTCACGCTTTCCAACAATATTTCTTTTTAACAACAAAATAATTCATATATAAAACACCGTGACATCAAACATGGCGGACCTCTGTCACACTTTCTTACACCCACTCTGGAGCTTGATGTACTTTATGGACGGCCCCTTATGGAGTTCAGGGCTAAAGTAAGGGGAAGGTTTGGCTAGCATAAATATCCTACATGTACAAGAACATCAGCAACCCGGAGCCTAATGCTCTTGATGGGTTTTACCGCCCCCCCCCCTCCCAGCTATTCCTTCAAAGAGTCCTAACAGCTGAGGACTTCCAAATGGTCGCTTATGAAGCTGCTGATGACTAAAAGTGACACTCACGAAGCGGGGTGGAAATTTTCCCTTCTTTGACTTGCTGTCACTTGGCGCCACCCCAGCAAAGCATAAGAGTCTCTATGGTTAGGACTGCCGCAAAGTGGGGGATCATCATTGACCTACCTACGGTGCTACGTAAACCCCTTTGGAAGGTTTCCTCTGAGCTAGTGTCACCTACGTTCGCGGTTCCTTTTGCTAATCCGTACTGGCGCTCCTGGTCCTAAACTGGCATTGGCATCGCTCAATGGCGTTGCTAGTAAAATGAGGGGGGGGGGGGCAAACGCCACTGTAAAAAAATAATCATATATATCGCTAAGGGTTGTCGGTTTTGGGTTGCCATTGTCACCATTTACACCCATGTACAATGAATTATGAAGGTGTACAAATAGTACAATGCCTAGCCTGTTGATGGAGGGAAAGAGAATGTACAACTTCAAATACAAGAGTTAACCCGGACAAAGTTATGAATAATGAAGTTAAATAAAATCATTCGTCATGTATCGTTAGCTCATTTATTATTTTTTTTTTTTAATTTTAAGGGCGGGGGAGTTATATCGTGATTTTTTGTTTGTTACTTAGATTTTATTTTAAAATTTGAATATTAATCATGTCACAATGGAGTATGGATACTTATTAACTGACTTGTCTCTTTGGCCGTTTTCACACTTGTGGACGTTTATAACTGACACACTCCGGCTCACATTAAAACAAAGAAGTCCTTTATAACACTAACACGATTAACTTTAATCCAATACTTAAACTTATGTACACTTTTTACATCAATGAAATCAGTTGAGCAACTCACTTGTCTTACCTGACACTTTCAAGTATTTCGCATTGCCTTCTTGTATTCATACATCACGTGATCTATCTTTACCATTCGCATATCAAAAATATCATGTGACATTAACGAAACTGAGACTACTTACCCAAATTAACAAATTTAGACTACAGACAATAACAGTGAAACACATTTTCAACTAAGTTAAAGATATCTAGCACTAACAACAGTAACATCTAGAGTTTCCAATCACAGATGACCAGATCAGATTAATCAAAGTCGGATGTCATCAGGAGAGCCATTACAACACCGCCTCTTGTCGACTGACCGCACCCCTGTGACCCCACATCTTGCAACCTAAGATGACCTCTAGTGGCCAGGCACCGGACTACAAATATTGGATGCCGGACATTATTTGGCTCAACGCGATTCTTAGCATCACTGAAAGCTGGCTGGTCCATCTGGCATGCTGGCAACTAGAGACAGGACGGAAGTGATATTTTGCCAGGGAATATGCCAAGAGAAAGTCCCGCTCCCGCCGTTTTGTCAGAGCCATCAAAATATATGTCACATTTGAACGTCCCCAGTCTAACTTTTAGCTGCCCCCTCCCGCCCCAACGCACAAATTCAAATCTCAAGAGTAGACACTGACACTTATTGGAAGTAAAAAATAATAATAATAATAATAAAACTGCACACATTTTTGGAGGCTTAAAAAATTTGAGATTTCTATAGCCGCAGAATTCATGAGACTGCTCTTCTTTGGTACTTCATAAAAGAAAAGAATTCAGCAGTTTTGTAACGAATATTGCATCAATGCAACCGATTTTCGGCTTGCTGAAAAATATGCTGCATGTAATTGACAAAGCATTTTTTATACAGGTATATATTAATGGAATTTCAAAAATATATATACTTAAGGATGAGGTTAAGTTGTTAAACTGATTTCATATTCTGACACACTCATTTTAACAGCTAAGGAGTGGGGCATAACTTGTTGCTATGGCGGTTTGCTATTTCGACCATCTTTTTCTCTCCGACGCTGTTATGTTTTATGCTTGCCAGAGGCGTCAACTGGGGCGTTAGCTCGTGGTGTCATCCCCTCACAACTAAAACCAAAGAACACCCGCGTGTTTATAAAGTGCCAAATAACAAGAATATACAGAATTTTTAATATTGGTGTCATCCCCCTAATTGTGTCACCCGGGGCGGCCTGCCCCAACGCACACCTTAGTGACGCCCCTGATCCTGACTTTATTGAAAGTGCTGTTAGCCCAGTTGCTAGCCGGTGCACTGCTCATCATTTCCCCCCTATAATTGCATGGACAGAGTCCGCTTGGGGGTTTCATGACTTTGGCCAACTGATCTGAATGTAATATACGTTGGCCAACTATCCTAAAGGAATTTCAATTGGCCATCTAATCTGAAAGTAATATAAATTTGCCATATAATCTGAAATTAAATTTAGGAAAACAAATTAAGTAAGAACAAGATAAACTAGAAGTCTATTAAACGATTACGTTGGTTTTTTTTCAGGGGTGGTGGTGATGGGGGTCAAAATTTAAAAACTATGAATTATACTTTACAAACTTTACTTGTAACATCAACTTCTAATTATGTAATGTGTATGATAATTATGTTGTGCTGACGACTTTTATACTTTATTTTTAAGATTATCTTTTCTCTGTTTAAATCAATGCATATATATATATATATATATATATAAAACGTGAAAAATACTATTCATTATAGGTATAATAAATAACTAGTAAAAAATGTTTTTGGCTATAAATCCCAACGCGTAAAGCTCATTTCTGGTTATTGTTTTTAATTTTTTACTTGTTTATAAATTTATTAATTTTAATTTCATTTTTAAAAATCCTTACTACACTGATGTCTGGATGCTATTCAGATCTGCGATAAGTATTTGCCGAATCCAGATAGTGGCAAAAATCTCGACATACGGTCCGGATATACGGCATGCGGATATCCGGCTGATCTACACGTTAAAAATAAACCCCTTGGATCGTGTGACAATTGTAATGAAACATTTTTTACGTATTTATCAAATAAAGAAAACCACATCCCAATTTAATATGCGTACACGAAAATGTGCTCACCGTAGTTTGACAATAAAATATTTGTTGAAAGCGCAAAGCTCAAAATAAAGTCTAGGAGGAAAAAAAATTACACAAAAACAAACTCTCTTTGAACGTCCGCGTAAATTTGTTCAATATGTTATTACTAGATTTTGCCGTGGCGCCTGCGGCGCCCCCTTCTTTTTGGGCGCCTACGGCGCCAACCTTTTTCAAAAGACCAACTAACTTGTCCTTTTTTTGATAAATACGAAATATTAATTTTTCTGAAATGTACGCAAAGTATTTAATAATAGGGGTTGTATTTTGCACACCAAACAATGACGTCATCACATTAAATATTTTTACAGCGCTAATCACCACACGATTTTCAACTAACTGCTGTAGACTGTCGTACATCGTTCCTCAGCGTTCCAGATCCAGTGACTTGGACTATTATATTATATAATAATGCGCCTAAGCGCGTCCGTCAGTCAGAAGCCCCTATACCAAGCAACTCTTGATTACTTTTTTAAAATTGAAAATATAGACGTAAAAATCATAATGATTT
>MUZC01004612.1:594466-613103 GCA_002072015.1 Radix auricularia | reverse complement strand
TCTGTTAATCTCAAACCCAAAATCATTATGATTTTTACGTCTATATTTTCAATTTTAAAAAAAGTAATCAAGAGTTGCGTGGTATAGGGGCTTCTGACTGACGGACGCGCTTAGGCGCATTATTATATAGATTATATTTTTCTGTTTGGCTGTGGGAGTCTTTAGGAGTTTGAGGGACCAATCGCTATCGATGACCGCTAAGAAATCATACTTTTATTATAATTATACATACAAGGAGGATTATATCTAATACCTTTCCTGTATCAAATATAGAAGTTATCCCTCTTGAATAATCCCTACTAAAACCACGTATTTTATTTTTATATGATTTGTCAATAAAAGAAACGATGCTATTCCAATTGACATGTGACATATTGACTCCTCGTGTGTTTCACACATCCACTAGTGACAGATTGACACTTTGTATGCCCCTCACATCCACTAGTGACAGATTGACTCCTCGTGTGTCCCTCACATCCACTAGTGACATATTGACTCCTCGTGTGTCCCTCACATCCACTAGTGACAGATTGACACTTTGTATGCCCCTCACATCCACTAGTGACAGATTGACACTTTGTATGCCCCTCACATCCACTAGGGACATATTGACTCCTCGTGTGTCCCTCACATCCACTAGTGACAGATTGACACCTTGTGTGTCCCACACATCCACTAGTGACAGATTGACACCTCGTGTGTCCCTCACATCCACTAGTGACATATTGACTCATTGTGTGTACCACACATCCACTAGTGAGAGACTGACATCACGAAAGTGGTCCACTAAGATGAAACTAAAACGTTTACAACTCCTAGCAACAATTTCACTGGTCAAGGGCGACACTCAAGACAAATTTCTTCTTGCAGGACCACTCTAATCAATGTCCCCCCCCCTTTTTTCCCCCACTCTCATTGCTCTTGATTATGACAACACCGATGACAGCAAATTCCCCATTAACCCAATGTCCCATCTCGACGAGCCCTTCTCGTACCCCACCCACTGCCTGTTCCCATTGTCCACCCTGTCGCATTGGACCATGCCCTGGGGGACGAAATGATGCCCGGTTAGGCTCGCTACTGGTCAGTTTGACGCAATGGCCGGCAAACAAGACTGACGAGCTAATGAAAACCGTGACCCTCGGTAGGGTCACTAACCTCTGCCCTCTGGCCCCTGACCTCTCCCGCCCACGCACATGGACGAAGGCTGAACTGGCAGATAAAGTTTCAATTAGTAACTATACCTTACTACCTCTGTTGGTCTGCGGGGTTAAAATTTCCTACGAAAGAGAGAGTTAACATTATTAACATCACATTCTAATTAAAGCGAGTTAGGGTTAAAATGAAATATTAAAATTTCATTTAAAAACGCTCTCACATATCATTATAAAAACCTCATAAAACATGATTCAATATTTAAAAAAAAAAAACTTTTAATGTTTGCGTTTTCCAACTCGATAGCCTGTAGTAGATAAGTCTATCGTTTGCATGGCTTTAAAGGTACACCATTCCTAACACTATGATCAACACGAATGCAATCTAAAATGACCTTATAAAATAACTTATAACTGAAGTATCACACACAATATAATTATATATAATGCCACTTTA
This sequence comes from Radix auricularia, assembly GCA_002072015.1. NCBI lineage: Eukaryota > Metazoa > Mollusca > Gastropoda > Lymnaeidae > Radix > Radix auricularia. The sequence continues at coordinate 611,492 of MUZC01004612.1, read as the reverse complement.
CAACTTACAAGTAAGAGGTAGATATATAACATATCTAAAAAAGAATGCAGCTGTACAAAGTGGCGTAACGCTATCGCAGTCCTATTCGATATGTTTTTATTAACTAACTATGAGTAACGAAATTACCGCGAGAGAAATGGAAAATAAAAGAAACGAGATAAGGTTGTACCGTAGTATTAAACTAATAGTATGTAGCAGCAGTGGCGTCGCTAGGGGGGTGCGGAGGGGGCGGGCCGCCCCGGGTGACACCATCAGGGGGGTGACACCAGACCATAAAATTCTATATAGTCCCGTTATGTGGCACTGGAAAACTCGGAGGAGTTCTATGCGTTAAATCATGAGGGGGTGACACCATGAGCTACCGCCCCGGGTGACACCATGAGCTACCGCCCCGGGTGACACCAACCCTAGTGACGCCTCTGTGTAGCAGAAAGGTCCGTATGACTGGGGTCAGAGGTTAAAGTTTCATGCATTGTGTTTTGGCTGAGAGTCATTCATTTACAAAAAAAAAAATAATAAAAAAAAATGCAAACATCAACACCTTCCACTTTGAGTTCAGTGAGCATCATTCACACAGGTCCCTGGGGTCAGCTCAACTCTTTCCCCACCCTCAATGTTACATCGCGTTAGATCGGATTATCCGAGGCACGGCATGAAAAGTCCGATCAATTATGCAGTAATAAAGGGACATTACCTTGCACTTTTTTTTTAAAATCACGTCGCCTTGGACGAGAAAATCAATTCGTGTTCGCATCCTTGAACTTGAGTCATAATATACCAGTTAATTTTTTGGCGCATCTGAGTTTTTAATATCAAGACATTTACTTGTTCTTATTGCAATCTTTGACATTTTGTTTTATGTAACGTAACAGATCTAGATGGTTATGTTTTTTTTTTTTAACATAATGCGTTCTCCAGCAGTAACGCCTCACTTCTGCTTCATTGATGATGAGATCACGACGCTATAGCTAAGTGGAGGGCATATTGGTCGGTGATGGAATCTGGATCTTGTAAGTTTGTGTTTCCGCGATAAGAGTCAGCTAGTAGAGTTGTGTTGGATGTGACCAAAATACGAAAATGCATCAGAAATATTTGTTAAATTTTTTTTTTAAAATTCTATTGAAGGGTTCGCTTTGCTCTATGTTATCCTAATTCTGAACTCTAGTACTGCTCAGATAACATTGCGCTTTGGTTCCGGTCAGGGACAGATAACTACGATGTAATTAACTTGCAATTTGTGCGTGAAACTACGCGCGGGAGACAAATCCGGAAAAGGGCAAAAGTCTGCCGGCTGTGCACAATGGGGAGATAATGTGAGATATGGGCGGATAACTCGGAATTTCATTATCAACCGGTAAGCAGATTAGAGTGAGCTCCCTTACAGTAGAGTGACTCCGTATGGCGGGAAATTCTGCACGCCCCTGGGACCCGTTCCCACAGAGGCGTCGCCCGAAATGACCCCTAAGATTGTGGGAAATGTAAAGGTTGATAACCCACACGCATTAGACTAAATGATTGCAACCAATACGGCCGGTAAGCAGAACTATTCTAAAGGTTTTGTTAGTAGTAAAGCATAATTGTAGGACCGGTCAAAAGCACCCTTAAAAAAACAACAAAAACGGGTAGAAAAAATAACATGATGGATGATTCTGTCCAATAACATATGCTGTCTGATGTTGGATGATTCTGTCCAATAACATATGTTGTCTCATGTTGGATGATTCTGTCCAATGACACATGCTGTCTGATGTTGGATGATTCTGTCCAATAACATATGCTGTCTGATATTGGATGATTCTGTCCAATAACATATGTTGTCTCATGTTGGATGATTCTGTCCAATAACATATGTTGTCTAATGTTGGATGATTCTGTCCAATAACATACGTTGTCTGATATTGGAAGATTCTGTCCAATAACATATGTTGTCTAATGTTGGATGATTCTGTCCAATAACATATGTTGTCTGATATTGGATGATTCTGTCCAATAACATATGTTGTCTAATGATGGATGATTCTGTCCAATAACATATGTTGTCTGATGTTGGAAAATTCTGTCCAATAACATATGTTGTCTAATGATGGATGATTCTGTCCAATAACATATGTTGTCTGATGTTGGATGATTTTTTTCCCCGTGACCCGCTTATGTAACTTAAAGAAAAGATAAACAAAATATAATTTTTACATTTAATTACCGTTCGAGAAGTGGATGTGATAGAGAGTAACCCTTCCCCCGACAACCCAGTTGAATAACAAGACATTTTTGTGCCAACAGAGGCGCACAACGGCCCACCGGCCCAGTCCCAAACGACGCCACTTCTGCCAGCTGTTGAACGTAAAAAAAACAAACTCTGAGATGTAACAACTGATAAACTCGACAGTCTGTTGACATCTAGCTTTTAAACTGTCCAAGTAACTCATATTTTTTTAAAATTCATTAGTTCGGTCCCAGCTTTTGATTTTTACAACACGTGACTGAACTGCTGGACTGCTGCTTACTCAAGCGCATCCTTTTCCCACTGCTATCTACACTTTTAGCTCAGAGACGGGTAAGCTGGCACCAGCGGGCCACAAACTGTCAATGTTGTTGAATAGATCTGCCCGGGTGTTCGTTAGAAACGCCACTTAATTTTCGCCGTCATGACCGCTGTCCAAAGCAATACGCGTACAACCCAGCCACCATCCATGCACCATATTTCACACAATATTCAATTGCATGCTTCCATTATTACACTATTGTGAACTTAAATGCACTGCAAACTTTATTCCTGGTGTAAATGTATTCGTCAAGCTCATAAACTAAAACTGGATAAAACTGAACAGTCAAACAAAATCTCAACAACTGTTGGTGACACTTAAAAATCCCAACCATTTAAAAACCAATCTCTCCCTTCAACTTAAAACAAAATTTTCATTAAGCCCAAATTATTTTCAGCTCACTGTTTCTGTCAGGATTTTAAAGACAAAAAATAAAAAATCATGTTAAGCCTGGTCCCTTTTGGAACTCAGGACGTGTTAGCGCATTTTCGTATTATGTATTAGTACTTAAGTTAGATATCAGCATTATGTAGTTATCAGTAATTGTGTTTAGATTTTAGACATATTTTTATGAATTTTCTTGTGTAATGAATATACTTGACATTTTTAAAAATTTAAAAGTCATTTCTTTACATTTTAAATTTTTTTATTTTCTCTTTAATCTAACTACAAGTCACCACAAAAGATGACGTAAAACTCTCTAAACTTTTACACATATTCTAATGACGTCAAAAAAAAAACTAATTCTTTTGCACGCTCTCGCACCACTCTTAAATGCTTGAAAAACTATGTATTCGACTTCCGGCAATGGCGGCCTTTCCCTGCGCCAGTGTTTCTTCTCGATTCGCAAAGTTTTTTGGTAGTTTTAACGGGGTTTTTTAACGGATCGAGTAACTGAGTGTTGATGCACAAATGGCATGTCAGGACATGCAAAAAACATATATACATCATGGGTCTAGGACTTATGGATGCTGTGATCAAGGGTGATGACAGACGGACGGACGGACGGACAAAACGGGTGCAATAGCGCATTCATTCGACATCTCGAAAATGCGCTAAAAATTACGGAGCGACCCAATACGGGGTTATGTGTGGCCCATTACGGGTGGTGGGCGACCTACTACCAGGTTATGTGTGGCCCATTACGGGTGGTGGGCGACCCACTACCGGGTTATGTGTGGCGCGCCATAGGGCGTTGTGCGGCCTGCCATGGGGAGCCGTGTGGCCCAATACGGGGTGGTGTGTGGCCCACTACGGGGTGCTGTGTGGCCCACTACGGGGTGTTGTGTGGCCCACTACGGGGTGCTGTGTGGCCCACTATGGGGTGCTGTGTGGCCCACTACCAGGTGCTGTGTGGCCCACTACCAGGTGCTGTGTGGCCCACTACAGGGTGCTGTGTGGCCCACTACAGGGTTCTGTGTGGCCCACTATGGTGTGCTGTGTGGCCCACTACAGGGTGCTGTGTGGCCCACTACCAGGTGCTGTGTGGCCCACTACAGGGTGCTGTGTGGCCCACTATGGTGTGCTGTGTGGCCCACTGCGGGGTGCTGTGTGGCCCACTATGGGGTGCTGTGTGGCCCACTACCGGGAGCTGTGTGGCCCACTATGGGGTGCTGTGTGGCCCACTACCGGGAGCTGTGTGGCCCACTACCGGGAGCTGTGTGCCCACTATGGGGTGCTGTGTGGCCCACTATGGGGTGCTGTGTGGCCCACTACCGGGAGCTGTGTGGCCCACTATGTGGTGCTGTGTGGCCCACTACCGGGAGCTGTGTGGCCCACTACCGGGAGCTGTGTGGCCCATTATGGGGTGCTGTGTAGCCCACTACGGGGTGCTGTGTGGCCCACTACCCGGAGCTGTGTGGCCCACTATGGGGTGCTGTGTGGCCCACTATGGGGTGCTGTGTGGCCCACTACGGGGTGCTGTATTCGACTCAGGCGTTTATTTACTTTTTTCTGGTTAAAAATTAATTTTACCTATAACCACATGCCTATGGCTGTATGCCTATGACTGTATGCCTATGGCTGTAAACCTATGGCTGTGTTTTCCTAAATTGGAAATTTATATTCCTTGTAAAAGTTTATTTTTGGGACAGAAAAAGTATGAGAACCTCTGGTGTAGAAGACCTACAGCATACACTAAACCTATCTACAGAACACGCATTATCCAAGCAAAGCCAAACATTCACGTAGCTATCAACATGCCAGGAATACATGCCACGCGAATTTAGTTATTGAATACGGCGCCACTTTCATCTCCTTTTCTGCTTTAAAATTGCTTTTAAAATAGGAGGAAAAAAAATGCAGGAGACTCCTCCCCGAGGAATATAGCCAATCAAGACAGATGGGCGGAGCGTGATCGGGGCCCATGGTCACGTGTGCCGATTGGTGAAAGCCGCGTGGCCAACTGTCCTACTGTTGTGCTATATCAAAATGTCCTAGTCTATTGCTACATCTAACTGTCCTAGTCTAGTGCTATATCAATATCAAACTGTTCTATAGTCTAGACCTAAATCAATTTTTCCCAGTCCAGAGCTATTGCTACGTAAACGTTCGTGTTCTAGTGCTATATGCAACTGCTCTATTGCTATATCAACCTGTCCTATTCTAGTGCTACATCCAACTGTCCTAGTCTAGAGCTACATCAACCTGTCCTAGTCTAGTGCTATATCAAAGTGTCTGAGTCTAGTGCTACATCACAATGTAAGAGTCTAGTGTTGCATCACACTGTCAGAGTCTAGTGCTACATCACACTGTCCGAGTCTAATGCTACATCAAACTGTCCGAGTCTAGTGCTACATCAAACTGACCGAGTCTAGTGCATCATCAAACTGTCCGAGTCTAGTGCTACATCAAACTGTCCGCGTCTAGGGCTACATCAAAGTGTCAGAGTCTAGTGCTACATCACTCTGTCCACTGTCCACCTAACCCATTTATGTGCCGATTTCCAACTCTCATATGCTCTTATTAACACAATTCCTTTTAAGTCCAATCATTTATGGCAAATGATGTATGCCCACGCATGTGTATGCCCACTAATATGTTTGCCCACTGATGACTATTCCCACTGATGTGTATGCCCATTGATGTATATGCCCACAGATGTATATGCCCACAGATGTGTATGCCCATTGATGTGTATGCCCACTGATGTATATGCCCACTGTTGTGTATGCCCATTGATATATATGCCCACTGATGTATATGTCCACTGATGTATATGCCCACTGTTGTGTATGCCCATTGATGTGTATTCACACTGATGTGTATGCCCACTGATGTGTATGCCATTGATGTGTATGCCCTTTGACGTATGCCCACTGATGTGTATGCCCATTGATGTTTATACACACTGATGTGTATACCCATTCATGTGTATACACACTGATGTGTATGCCCATTTATGTGTATGCCCACTTGTGTATACCAACAGATTCACAAATTCGGTCGTTACCTAACGTGTTCTGGAGCAGTGAGTTAACTCTTCTTTGTCCCCAAATTCCCCATTACCATCAGGAGTAACACGAGGAGGGAGGTAATTGACAACGAGGCTTGAAGGAACGTACGTCAGACACGTGACCAAGATGGCGGCTAAGCTTTGATGTACACGTAAAACACAACGAACCTTGGCGAGATTTCCACTGAGACAAACGAAAGCAAAGTTTGAATTTTGTAGGCGCGTGTACAAAGAAGCCATTGTTTCGTGGATATAGGGGTACTTTGTTCTTTCCAGACAGCACAAAATAAACGATAACGAAATTAATCTGCGACTCTCTTTATCTGAGAAATATGATAGTTTATCAATTTAAAAAAATAGAATTGTAAATTATATTTATGTGACTATTTACCTAATGGTCCTTGTGTCGGGGCAGAAATAAATAAAAAAATGATACAACCAATCTATAAGCTATATAGAGTGTCCTTGGGGTGACCTCTGACAGCATATATCTTCACCTGAGACAGCATTATTGTCCTGAAAACCTGCAGTAAAATTAACATCCGCAAAATCAACATCCGTAATGCAACAAGCCGGATGTTTTGAAATAAAAAAGTATTATACGGAGCAAATGAAAACAGGCAACATTGAAATGATGAAATCTTCTAGTATCAAGGGGAAGTAACTCATGTCAATAGCTGTTTGGGACTGCTAATTAAATTATTTTCAGGTATTGAGCATTTTGTGTGTGGGCAGGGCTGTCTTAACGCATAGATCCGTTGGGCGATTGCCCAGGGGCCCACGAGCGTAGGGCCTCATGAGAATAAGTTTCTTTATATATAATATGTGTATTTATTTTATATTCCAGCGGGGTAGGGGGCGCACTCTTTCTTTGCCCAGGGGCCGAACACTATTTCTTTGCCCGGGGGCCCAAAATGGTGTAAAGGTGGCTCTGTCTGTGGGGCTGGACATATAACACCTCTACTGATGTTTTTAGGAAAACCTGGCTAAACATTGCCGACAAACAGTAAACACTAACATGTTATTATTATGTTAATTACAATAAAAATAGCTCCATGCATGTTTTGAAGATGATGTCCTTATTTCTTAGTAACGTGTCAATCGCTACTTTTATGTCTGCATATGTTTTTTAAAATTATTGTATGAGAATTAAAACCTACATTATCAAGTACTTACCTGCCTTAAAAAAAGTTAAGAAAAAAAATTAGCGTGTATTTTTAAAGGAATGTTAAAAATTTTTTTAAAAATGTTTGTAGATCCCGAGAAGCATGTCTGTGAAAGGTATTGCTCTTCGTACCTTACAGTTACAGACTCTGCCTAAAAACCTTAGACTCCCCGACTCCCGGAGTTCTGTCTCCCCAAACCGTGGTCACAGCCCCCAGACGACGCACAAACAACCGTGACCCCTCCCCCCTTTTCCCTTCCCCGCACACGACCGGGGTCAAGGCTGCATCATTGTTTGCCTCGGATTCGTCAGCAGGGCAGGTGTTCCTGGTTTCAGCCATAACGGAAAGATGAAGCTGACGATATTCCCCCTCTACACCCTTCACAAACTCCTCCGGAGCGCGCGCTAATTGTTGGAGCAGCGGACGGCGGCTCAAAGAGGCAGCATGCCAGGCGCGTGGCGGCCTAAGCCAGGGACAGTTCCCTCATATCTCTTCCCACGCCGAACCTGGGCATCGGGCCTGGTAGGCCGAATTGGGGGCTGTTTAAAAAAATTAGGATACAATTCATTAATTTTGAGGACAAGGACTGAACAAGCGGGATCTAAAAATAGCGAACATCAAAAGTATTGGGACGAAATACGGTAAGTTGTGTTGGAGGTTTTTTTTTTACCCCGGAACAATTTTGAGTGGTCTTGTATTGTGTGTGCCATGTGTTTGTGTGAGCTCTTAATTTTGTTTGTGCCATGTATTTGTGTGTATTCTTAAATTTGTGTGTGTCATGTGTTTGTGTGTGTTCATTTAGTGTGTAAGACATGTGTTTGTGTGTGTTCTGATTTTTTGTGCCATGTATTTGTGTGGTTTGTTAAATTTGTGCGTGTCATTTGTTTGTCTGTATTCTTGTAATGTGTGCGCCATGTGTTTGGGTATGTACTTGCATTATTATTTGTGTGCGATTATTCAAGTTATACCAATGCGCTTCAATGTGCACCGTTATTTATATAATGATTGATTGTAAACCAAATTTCTAGTTTTGTTTGTCAAATAATGTCATAAAGACTTTGCCCCATGCAGTCAGCAAACAATGATCCTCAAACCTTGGATACCTGAAGCTTCTTTAACGACAGGACAAAAAAAAAACCCAACCCAATTACGTCAGCATCTCATGGCGACCAACTCACAGCAAGGGACCAGAAATTGATTCGGTAATTTCCACGCCCGTCAAAACGTCTAATTTATAATCGAAAATATAACTAAAGTTAACACGCCAACTTTAGACGGTTGTAACTGACCAATGTTGTAACTTACGAATGTTGTAACTGACCAATGTTGTAACTTACGAATGTTGTAACTGACCAATGTTGTAACTTACGAATGTTGTATTTGATCAGTGTTAATACTGACTAATGGTGTAACTGACAAATGTAGTAATTGACCAATGTTATAACTGACCAATGTTCTAGTTGACCAGTGTTGTGACTGACCAATGTAGTAACTGACCAATGCTTAACTATAACTGTTGTTATAATTGTATAAATGTTGTTCTTGACCAATGTGTCGACTTTTAAGACTAGCCACCAGATACACAACCACTGCAGTCCAACTATAGTCCTGCATCCAGTCCATGGTATCGTCCATAAATCAGATGATTGCGTCCCTGAGCATATTGATAATGATTGGACTCACGTACGTGCCATAGACGCATTCAGTGTTCCATGTGGCCTTGCCATAGCAAGTCTTGATAACGAATGCACTAAAATTTGTGTTCATATGACCTTTAAATGATGAGTCTTGAGAATGATTGCACTAAACATTGTGTTATCTGACCTTGAAATGGTGAGTCTTGAGAATGATTGCACTAAACTTTGTGTTTATCTGACCTTGAAATGGTGAGTCTTGAGAATGATTGCACTAAACTTTGTGTTCATCTGACCTTGAAATGATGATATCTGACCTTGAAATGGTGAGTCTTGAGAATGATTGCACTAAACTTTGTGTTCATCTGACCTTGAAATGATGAGTCTTGAGAATGATTGCACTAAACATTGTGTTATCTGACCTTGAAATGGTGAGTCTTGAGAATGATTGCACTAAACATTGTGTTATCTGACCTTGAAATGATGAGTCTTGATAATGATTGCACTAAACTTTGTGTTCATGTGACCATGCAATGGAAAGACTTGAGAACGAATGCGCTAAGCTTCGTGTCCGTGTGACCCTGCAATGGCAAGTTTTGAGAATGAATGCACTAAACTTTGTCTACGTCCTTAAAACGAGGAGACAGCCGAGTTGAGCGATTGAAAATTAACTCCGCTGCTCTGTGTTTTAATGGGATAAGCTCCCTTCTGTGTCACGTGCTGGTCGCGCGACGAGTCTGAGCGCGCGGAAAAATACGATTGGACGAGGACCGGGGCGACACGTGACATCTCGGGTTCAATTCCGCCGTGTCACTTCCGGGAGAATACACAAATATTGGTTAACATAAAGAATACGTATCAATTAATCATCTGGGCCCAAAATTAACAGACATCTTCCACAGGGGCCAATTGAGGGGGCCCCGGAGTAAAAGGGTTTTGTTGTGTTTTCTCCTCCCGCTAGAGACGTGTGTCCGACACACTCCCGGACCTCTGTCCCGCATCTGCTGAGAGAATCGGGAACAAAGGTGGCGAATGAGTCTCTAGATGGAGTTTCGGCCCAGTCGCTTTTTAAAGCCGGCATTCCAGAAAATAAAATGTTTCACTTAACTATTGGGTGTGTGAGTTATGGTAATTAGTAGTAGAGTTGGTTGGTAGAGTTGGGTGGTAGAGTTGGGTGGTAGAGTTGGTTGGTAGAGTTGGGTGGTAGAGTTGAGTGGTAGAGTTGGTTGGTAGAGTTGGGTGGTAGAGTTGGTTGGTAGAGTTGGGTGGTAGAGTTGGTTGGTAGAGTTGTGTAGTAGAGTTGTGTAGTAGAGTTGGGTAGTAGAGTTGGGTAGTAGAGTTGGGTAGTAGAGTTGGGTAGTAGAGTTGTGTAGTAGAGTTGGGTAGTAGAATTGAGTAGTAGAGTTGGGTAGTAGAGTTGGGTAGTAGAGTTGGGTAGTAGAGTTGGTTGGTAGAGTTGGGTGGTAGAGTTGGTTGGTAGAGTTGGGTGGTAGAGTTGGTTGGTAGAGTTGGGTAGTAGAGTTGGGTAGTAGAGTTGGGTAGTAGAGTTGGTTGGTAGCGTTGTGTAGTAGAGTTGGTTGGTAGCGTTGTGTAGTAGAGTTGGTTGGTAGCGTTGTGTAGTAGAGTTGTGTAGTAGGGTTGGGTAGTAGAGTAAAATATATTTTGGGGATGTAATTCACACCCGCCCCTTTCCATGGAAATGCTGCTGACATGTTTGAAATAAGTTTGAAAGTTCCGCATCTGAATCTTTTCTCCGAGTTTATCAACGTGACGCGCCTCAAAACCAGTGAGACAAGTGTTTATGATAGTGGTCAAGCCAACAGAGCCATATCCAGTGATAGAAGTGTTTATGGTAGTGGTCAAGCCAACAGAGCCATATCCAGTGAGACAAGTGTTTATGATAGTGGTCAAGCCAACAGAGCCATATCCAGTGATAGAAGTGTTTATGGTAGTGGTCAAGCCAACAGAGCCATGCCCAGTGAGAGAAGTGTTTATGGTAGTTGTCAAACCAACAGAGCTATGTCCAGTGAGACAAGTGTTTATGGTAGTGGTCAAGCCAACAGAGCCATATCCAGTGATAGAAGTGTTTATGGTAGTGGTCAAGCCAACAGAGCCATGCCCAGTGAGAGAAGTGTTTATGGTAGTGGTCAAACCAACAGAGCTATGTCCAGTGATACAAGTGTTTATGATAGTGGTCAAGCCAACAGAGCCATATCCAGTGATAGAAGTGTTTATGGTAGTGGTCAAGCCAACAGAGCCATGCCCAGTGAGAGAAGTGTTTATGGTAGTGGTCAAACCAACAGAGCTATGTCCAGTGAGACAAGTGTTTATGGTAGTGGTCAAACCAACAGAGCTATTTCCAGTGAGAGAAGTGTTTATGGTAGTGGTCAAAACTAACAGAGCTATGTCCAGTGATACAAGTGTTTATGGTAGTGGTCAAGCCAACAGAGCCATATCCAGTGATAGAAGTGTTTATGGTAGTGGTCAAGTCAACAGAGCCATGTCCAGTGAGACAAGTGTTTATGGTAGTGGTCAAGTTAACAGAGCCATACCCAATGATAGAAGTGTTTATTGTAGTGGTCAAGTCAACAGAGCCATGTCCAGTGTTTATTGAACATGGACAAGACACACACACATAATACATTCAAAATGACATGAAAGGCCTTTGATCTACTACAAACGTTCCTTACGCCCGAAATCACTCACTAACAATCACTCTCTAAATATCACTCTCAAACTATCGCTCTCTAACAATTACTCTATAAAAATTACTCTCTAACTATCATTCTAACAATCACTCACAAAAATCACTCTCTAACAAATCATTTAAACAAATTACACAAATCAAACCCAGAAATCACATACACACAAATCACACCCAGAAATCACATACACACAAATCACACCCAGAAATCACATACACACAAATCACACTAAGAAATCACATACACACAAATCACACCCAGATATAATCACATACACACAAATCACGACCAGATATAATCACATACACACAAATCACACTAAGAAATCACATACACACAAATCACACCCAGATATAATCACATACACACAAATCACACCAAGAAATCACATACACACAAATCACACCAAGAAATCACATACACACAAATCACACCAAGAAATCACATACACACAAATCACACCCACAAATCACAAACACACAAATCACACCAAGAAATCACATAAACACAAATCACACCCACAAATCACAAACACACATCACACCCACAAATCACACCCACAAATCACACCCACTAATCACACCCACAAATCACACCCACTAATCACACCCACAAATCACACACACAAATCACACCCACAAATCACACCCACAAATCACACCCACAAATCACACACACAAATCACACCCACAAATCACACCCACAAATCACACCCACAAATCACACCCACAAATCACACCCACAAATCACAACCACAAATCACAACCACACAAATCACACCCAGAAATCACAACCACACAAAAAACACCCAGAAATTACATACACACAAATCACACCCAGAATCACATACACATAAATCACAATCATATAAATCATATACATACAAATCAAACTTTAAACACATACATTATATACACACAAATCACACAAATCACAAAAATTACACTTTAATTACACACACAAATTACATACACAAGAATAATTACAAACACATAAATAATACTTTACACAAAGCACACACAAATAATCACACACTAATCACACACAAACACACTCATGACCCACACACTTATCACACATTACACACACTCATGACCCACACACTAATCACACATTACACACACTAATTACACACACATACAAATCACACACACACTCATTAGCCACAAACTAATCACACACACACTCATGACCCACACACTAATCACACATTACACACACTCATGACCCACACACTAATCGCACATTACACACACTCATGACCCACACACTAATTGCACATTACACACACTCATGACCCACACACGAATCACACATTACACACACTCATGACCCACACACTAATCACACATTACACACACTCATGACCCACACACTAATCACACACACACTCATGACCCACACACTAATCACACATTACACACGCTAATTACACACACATACAAATCACACACACACTCATGACCCACACACTAATCACACATTACACACAATAATTACACACACATACAAATCACACACACTCATTTGCCGCAAACTAATCACACACACACTCATGACCCACACACTAATCACACATTACACACACTCATGACCCACACACTAATCACACATTACACACACTAATTACACACACATACAAAGCACACACACACTCATGACCCACACACTAATCACACACACACTCATGACCCACACACTAATCACACATTACATACACTAATTACACACACATACAAATCACACACACACTCATGACCCACACACTAATCACACATTACACACACTAATTACACACACATACAAATCACACATACACTCATGACCCACACACTAATCACAAATTATACACACTAATTACACACACATACATATCACACACACACTCATGACCCACACACTAAGCACACATTACACACACTAATTACACACACATACAAATCACACACACACTCATGAGCCACACACTAATCACACACACACACTCATGACCCACACACTAATCACACACACACACACATTACACGCACACAAATCACACACACACATCACACATACAAATCACACACACACTCATGACCCACACACTAATCACACATTACACACACTAATTGCACACACACACATTACACGCACACAAATCACACACACACATCACACATACAAATCACACATACACAAATCACACACAAACTCAAATAATACACACTAAAAAATCACAAACACACAAATGACAACCACGCAAATCACACAAATGACACACACACTAAACACTAAACACACACACACGCAAATTAATACACACAAATCACACACATTAATCACACCAACTAATCACACACAAGCAAAATAATACACACATACACGCAAATGATCACACACACAATTGGCATACACAAAAACTAATCACACACACAATATAAACACAAATCGCATACGTACAAATCACACCCAAAAATTATACCTAAAAATCACACACACAAAAATTACACACACAGAAATCACATCCACAACTCAGACACAGAAATCACAACCACAAATCACACACCCACAAATTACATACCCACAAATCACACACATACAAACCACTCTTTAGACAAATCATATATACACAAGTCACACACACAAATCACACACACAAATAATCACACACTCACTAACACTATGGCAGATTAAGGGGGGGGGCTGAACGGGCTAAATCCAGGGGCCCCCGACGGTTTGGGGGCCCCCAAACTTTTTATATTTTATAATAAAAGTGTACAAATGTTTGCACGAACCCTTGGAAATATAATAAATAAAATAAATTAATAAATATTATCTCTACAACTGGATTTAGTTGCCTCCCTTAGAGAACATAGTTTAAATTATTGTTTATATTTTTAAAATTTCTCCGTTGTGACGAGCTCCGCTGGCCGTGTGGAGAGAGTAATGGCTTGTGATGCAAGCGGTACCGGATTCGATTCCCAGCAGTGGAATTAAAAGTTTTTGTTTTCACACTGAGTTGTAACATACCGCCAACACTTCAAACAGTTACTTCTTCGTGTTCGTTTTTTTTTTTCATTATTAATATTTAATTACAGTCTTATATTAGCTGTTAACAATCATTTTAAGGGACGCTGGCTGGTTAGGGCCCCCGTTTGATTGCAACCCGGGGCCCCGTGCAGTCTTAATCCGCCCCTGCACTAACATAAATAACACTTTATACACACAAATCCCTCATACAAATATTACACACAAATCACACACACGCAAATAATCAAACATGCACACAAATCACACACACACACATCACACACACAAATCACACACACACAAATAATCACACACTCAATAACATAAATAACGCTTTACACACACAAATCACTCATACAAATATTACACACACAAATCACACGCACACAAATCACACACACACATCACACACACACAAATCACACACACATCATACTCTCAAATCACACACACACAGCACACACACAAATCATACACACAAATCACACACACACACATCACACACACAAATTACACATACATCACACACACTCTCATCACACACACATCACACACACAAATTACACACACATCACACACACTCTCATCACACACACATCACACATACAAATCACACTTTAAACACACAAATAGCATACATACATATTACACGCACACAAATCACACTTTACACACATAAGTCACATAAACGCATATTACACATACAATCATATACACACACTTATCACATTTTACACACAAGCAATTCTCATACACACATATTACACTCATGTAAAAATCACACACACCCACAAATCACACACATACAAACCACCCTTTAGACAAATCACACACCCACAAGTCACACACACACAAATCACACACACAAATAATCACACACTCACTAACGCAAATAACACTTTATACACACAAATCACTCATACAAATATTACACACACAAATAATCACACATGCACAAAAAATCACACACATCACACACACAAATCACACACACATCACACACACAAATCACACACACACAAATTACACACACATCACACACACATCATACACACAAATCGCAGACACACATCGCACACACAAATAACACACACACACACACATCACATATTAAAATCAAACACACACATCACACACACACACATCACTCATAATTCACACACACACAAATTACACACTAATCACACACACATCACACACACATCACATACATACAAATCGCACTTTAAACACACAAATAGCATACATACATATTACACGCACACAAATCACACTTTACACACACAAATTACATACAAACATATTACACTCATAAAAATCACACACACACACACACAAATCTCACACACATACAAATCACACACATACATGCACATCACACACAAATCACCTACACACAAATCACACGAACAAATCACACACACATACAAATCACACACTCACAAATCACACACAGATACAAATCACACACACAAATCACACACACACAAATCACACAGGTCCTTCATGGGAGCTGGCTAGCGACCACAATCCCATGGTCAATTTCTCAGCATCCTTCACAGCAGAGACTGATCATCGGAGTTACCGTCCTTTTGACAGCGATCCTTCAATTGGGGAGGGGGAGGGGAAGGTTAATAAAGACGTTGGGGTGGTGGGAGGAAGAGTGGAGACTTGATTAAATGGAATTGTGGGAAAAACTGATCTTGGACAAATGGTCAGAAAATTTTGTGTGTGAGTGGTGAGGAGGTCATTTATTTAACAACATACAGATGACGTCAACCCTTCTGTCTTGTTGTCTCAAAGATGACGTCAAAATCTACCACCTTGTTGTCTCAAAGGTGACGTCAACCACCCTGTATTGTTGTCTCAAGATAACGCCAACCACCCTGTCTTGTTGTCTCAAGATGACGCCAACCACCCTGTCTTGTTGTCTCAAAGATGACGCCAACCACCCTGTCTTGTTGTCTCAAAGGTGACGCCAACCACCCTGTCTTGTTGTCTCAAAGGTGACGCCAACCACCCTGTCTTGTTGTCTCAAAGGTGACGTCAACCACCCTGTCTTGTTGTCTCAAGATGACGCAGACCACCCTGTCTTGTTGTCTCAAGATGACGCCAACCACCCTGTCTTGTTGTCTCAAGATGACACCAACCACCCTGTCTTGTTGTCTCAAGATGACGCCAACCACCCTGTCTTGTTGTCTCAAGATGACGCCAACCACCCTGTCTTGTTGTCTCAAGATGACGCCAACCACCCTGTTTTGTTGTCTCAAGATGACGCCAACCACCCTGTCTTGTTGTCTCAAGATGACGCCAACCACCCTGTCTTGTTGTCTCAAGATGACGCCAACCACCCTGTCTTGTTGTCTCTAATCACACATTAACACACTCATGACCCACACACTAATCACACATTACACACACTCATGACCCACACACTAATCACAAATTACACACACTCATGACCCACACACTAATCACACATTACACACACTCATGACCCACACACTAAAAA
>MUZC01004612.1:557509-582194 GCA_002072015.1 Radix auricularia | reverse complement strand
TTTGGTTTTTTTTTTAAAAAAAAAGATATTGTCGAGATTGTCTACGAAACGGTTACGACACATTTTCGTCAAATTTTGAAGCGTCGGCAAAAATGAATGTCTTTTGACAGTTTTCTAGTTTAAAAGGATTAATTGTTAGTTATAAATTCATATTTCTATTTAACTTTTTTGTTTCAAATCTAAATTTCATACCAAGTTCTTTAAATTCATAGGTAATTTTATTTGAATAAATGTTAAAACAAATGGTTGAGAGATTAATATTTTTTCAGCATGGAACGCATTGTCATATTTTACATTGATTTGTATGGGAAAAAATTGTTTCATTTAACGAGGGTTTCGCTTAACGAGTTAGACTGGTACGAATTAAACTCGTTATAAGAGGTTCCATTGTAATATAATATCATTCCGCGTTAAACCCATAATATAATTTTTATTTAAAGAAAATAATAATAAAAATATGAAATACAAAATGGTACATCTCTTGTTTAATTTACTTTAATGATGATTATTTTTTTTAAAAATGAAAACAGTATCTCAGTAACGATTCTGTCTTATAATTAAATCATTTCATGAGAAGCCTTGTCTCACATTCATTTCTCTACTTGCATGACTAAAGGAGGTAAACGTACCTCTGATCAAATTAACTGAGATAAAAATCTTGTTATTTTATTCACTGCCATCGATATCTCAATTTTCAGGTTTAAAATAAAATATCTAAAGCAAATTTATATTCCAATCAAGATTAATTAAGTTCAATTATTATTATTAAAAAAAAATTCTTTACAAAAATGATTGCTTGAATTTAAAATTTCTGGAAGGAAATACATTTTCTAAATAAAATTTTGCTTAACATTTCAGGAAAAAAAGTAAAAGAAAGAAAGAAAGAAGTAGAGTAGAAAATATACTTTATTTTAATTACAAGTTAAAAGGAAGAAAACTATATTTTATAAAAACTATTGGCCCGTGGGGGTGGGGTGCGGACCTAACAGTCCAAACAGAATTTAAATTTAGAAAGGAAATCCGTTAATAAAAACTTGAGACTAAAATTATCCTCATGGCCACGCGGCGACAGGGTGAGTTACTCTATGACACGAAGCGTGACACTGGCGTGGGTAGCGCCCCTTTAATGCGCGTGCGAGGATGTCCTTAGGACGCCTAGTTGACACGGAAGTTTCTCTCGTCAGGAATAAATAGTGGCACACACTAACCGAACCCCGCGGTCTTCTTTCAGTGCGCATGCGCGTAGTTCTTGTTTGGTTTACAAGTTTCTTAATAGAAAAATATAATTAATTTGATTGAATTTTTCGGTCAATGAGTTCATATTATTTTCAATTCCATTCACAATTTACTCAGGTTTTCGTTTCATAACAATGTAATATTTTAAGATGCGCTATCAAAACTTGTTCAATAAAGCAAATTAGTTTTTTTTTACAACATACATATTTTTAAAAGAAATTATTTTATTATTCACATCTTTAAAAAAAAAAGAAAATTATTTAATTTATATTTTGTGTGGGGGGATAATTGAGAGTTTTTTTGTTTTCTTTTACATTTAAATTTTTCTTGCTTTAACTGAAATATTATGGGCCCACTATAAAATGTGCCAAAAATGGTATAAGGACCAAAAAAAAGTATATCTCAAAGTATGTCAGTTTTCTTTATTGTCTTAATCCGGCCCCCCACGCAATTGACTTCATGGTATAAAGTCCATGTAGCAGAAAGTTTGGACATTCCTGATTTTTAGGTCAACGTTTATACATTAAATGAGTACCGTTAATTCTTTAAACATTTTAAATAATAGTTAAACCCACGAAAAAGTAGGAAAAATTAAAGAGAAACAATAAATTATGACTTATTTTATCAAACTTCTAAAATTTAAATTAAATTAATTAATTCTTTTAAAAACATTGACTTCTATGAAACTGATTAAAAATAAAATTTATTCCCCCTCCCCCTTTCCTCCATTTCAATTTTGTAATGACTTCCATACCCAGCATCCCCCACCCCTCTTTCAAGCGTCGTTGTTAAAGTGGATAACCTACTGAGCATCTTCCAAAACAGTTGATCAGACGACATCAGGGATCTCTTTACCCAAACCTCCGTGCAGCCGACAAATCCGCTAGACTCCACTGCCATCGGCAAAACGGTTATTGAAACATAACTGTCCTATAAACGAACTGTGAATATCTGGGAGGGAACAGGTCCTTTCGTTACGGCCCTCGAGTCAGCTCGACTTGAAAACAAACCCAGCCCTGCTCGTGTGAATCGGTGTCTTAAGACCAGCGGTTCTCTCGTGCTTAATAAGGGGCGTAGATGAATAAGATAATAATAGCAATAATGCTTCCAGTATAAAATAGTGATGGGAAGTTGTATGACTGTTTGATTATTTTAAAGTGTAAGAAGATAAAAGATAAACAAACAATTTGCTTCTTGTGTTTAAATTGAAAGTTTTATTGCCGCCTAATTCTGTATCATATGAAAATGTAAGAAGT
Source organism: Radix auricularia (assembly GCA_002072015.1). Classification (NCBI taxonomy): domain Eukaryota; kingdom Metazoa; phylum Mollusca; class Gastropoda; family Lymnaeidae; genus Radix; species Radix auricularia. Next base: position 579,702 of record MUZC01004612.1, on the reverse strand, counting down.
GGCCCAACCTTGATGGTAAAAGTTTGAAGCTAATTCAACACATATTCCGATTTCTATCTGAACTCAAAGGTGCTCAGCTACAACTAAAGCCTTGACTTTATGCGCGGTATCGACAAATAAACCCATGTCTTTGTAGTTTTGTACAACGCCTAAACTCATGGCTCATAATTTATGAATATCTGAGCTTTTCCCACAGTACTAAAACTGTAGCTTCAAGTAAATGATAAATTAAAAATCAGAGAAAATTCACCAGAAATCTGGAAATAAAAATAATGGGGTCTTCTAGCACCAAATTGAGAAATTTTCTCAAAGCCCTTTGCCTTTAAGTCAAGTCCGTTGTTATTGATTTCTTCCCCTCTTCTCGTCTGCTGTCGTCAACTCCCGGACCCGTTTTTTCCCTCCAGTGTTTTTCATCGCACGCGCATTCAAGCGCCATCTTCCCCCATTCACCGCGGACTGCTCGCGTGGCACATCGCGTGACACTTTGCGTCTCTGACTAGCAGACGACACCATAAAATGTCGCTCCTTTTGTACCGATTGTACCGCCCGGCCTCTAACGGTACTCGGGGTCCAGTATTGGACATAATGACTAAACAGTGTCATAGTTGTCATCAAATTAATTTTGGCGTGGGTGGGACGGTGGTGAAGCGGGGTAACATTTCANTTAATGAGATGAGATTTAACAGAAGTAGAAGAATAAATTCTTTATTCAATGAACTTTCACCGTGTGGAAATATAAATCCAATTTGGAATGAAATCTCCATGTTATTTTTCTTCCATTTCGTAAAACGTAAAATTAACCAAGTAAATAATTTTGATAGTTTGAGCTTTTGGTTGAAGATGTTGACTAATTATTGCCCCCCCCCCCCCACACACACACACAAAGGTTTTCATAGTTTCCATTGAATCAACTATTTATTTTTGGACGTCTTTCGTCATAATTTCAATATAAATGTAATGGTTTGTTTCATTTACTTGTGACAAAGAGCAAATTTATTTGTTTCTAGGGTCGGTTCTTATTCAGTCACCATTTGAAGATAATATTAGAATATATGTTACAATTATAACGATGTTAACAGTGACATCCAGTTAAGACTCAGACATTTTGAGCAGTGTTTCTCAACCTTTTTTGGGTGGCTATCCCATTTTATAAAAAGCCATGTGACGCGTGACCGACCCTCATGTAATTTTAACTATTCATTTTCAATTTTTTTAAAGGAGCAAATTTGCAAAATGGTGGATCTTGTTAGTCGACAGTTGGTGACCCCCGGAAAACTCGTCGCGACCTCCAAGTTGGGTATCACGACCCACAGGTTGGGAACCGCTGCTCTAGAATGAGAGCACTGTTACCTCAGTTAAAGACGTTCCTTGATTTATTTGACCTCACATAACGGAGAGCATAGAAAAGTTGATAATAAAACCACATGAACCTCTACACCCGTCATTCGAGCAACTTTTAGCAATTAATCTTAGGCTAAATAAATATTTTAAAAATCTACCTAAGGTCGCCTCAGCGGTTCTAATCCCTATAAGTTCCTTCGATAATATCTGCCAGGACTTTGGGACACAAAACCTGAATTAAACCTAGAAAATAATGACTTTCGTATGTTATTTGAGTTTGTAGTCTGAGTTTGTAGTCTGAGTTTGTAGTCTGAGTTTTTTGTTTTAGTTTGTTTTCTGATTTTGTAGTCTATGTTTGTAGTGCTATTTTGTATACTTTGAGTTTTATTCTAAGTTTGTAGTCTATGTTTGTATTGTTAGTTTGTATAGTCTGAGTTTTAGTCTAAATTTGTAGTCTATGTTTGTAGTGTGAGTTTGTATAGACTTAGTTTGGAGTCTATGGTTGTAGTGTGATTTTGTATAGTCTGAGTTTTAGTCTAGGATTATTTAAATAAGAAGCCAGTGTCTTTACTGACATTATAACCGGTATTCAAATTGCTACAGAAAAATAAAAGTTGAAAAATTCACGTTTTAACTCGGCCTCCCATCAAATTTTTTAAAATTACGAAACGATACCTGGCGATTGATTTTATTTAACCTCACAGCTTTGTCCGTTTGTACGGGTCAGCTCTTGTATTTGAAGTTTTATACTTTCCCGCCATCAACAAGCTTGGCATCGCGATCACATTCAAATGTATAGAGAACACGGATATGTGTGGTGACAATGTGTGTGTTAACAGTGGGTGTTTGGTGACTATGGGTGTGTGTATATAGAATATACATGTATAATGATTTCATATTATTTTTTAAAAACTTGTCTATGGCTATATACGAACTACAAACCTGTCAATAAATCATTTACAAGAAAAAAAAATTATTTTATTTTTTAAAAAAATTACATGAATCAAATAATGTATTTAAAATTTTTTAAAAAAAACAACATGAGTGCCACCACCATGAGTTCCACCATCATGAGTTCCACCACTATGAGTGCCACCACCATAAGTGCCACCCCTAAGAGTGCCACAATCATGAGTGCCACCATCATAAGTGCCACCCCTATGAGTCCCACCATCATGAGTGCCACCATCATAAGTGACACCATCATGAGTGCCACCACCATGAATGCCACCCACATGAGTCCCACTATTATGAGCTCCACCACCTCTTATCGTTCAAACCAATAACGTCAGCAGTATTAGATCTCTTTATTTACTGAGTGAGTTCAACCAATCATCTTCAACAAATTTTTGTCCCAGTGCTGCCAGCGCTAGGTTTTTCAACATAGATCTAGGTTGTTGTTTTTTTTACCTAGTCTATGTTTCTAGGTTTTTTATTTAAAAAATAGTCATAATCTAGGTTTTTCTATAAAAAAAATTATTAAAAAAAAATATTTGATGTGAAAGTAACAAAATAATTAAATACATAAAATTAACATTCTAATTAATTCGATTTTTCAAAAATAAAAATAAGCAGTATGTAGAAACAGTATTTTTAGCTGCTCTTTGATGCTCCATTATTGTATCTATGGCTCAATGCTACTAAATTCGAAAGGTGGCGCCATCGGTATGTAAAATTTTGGTACAAGATAAAACAACTTGAATTAGCAAAAATATTCAATTTTATTAGACTAACATTTTCTTCTGTTGGCGATGAGAGAATATACTCTCAAGTATATGTGGTATTGAGTATAGGCTAAAGATAATCTAATATGAGACGCAGATAGAAATAGTGAATTATTCCAAGAATGCTGATAAGATTGCCAAAGGATTTATAAAGATGGTGACTTAATTAAGTGATACAAAATAATTCAGATGTAAGTATATTTTACAAATAGATATGTAGAATATATTCATAAATGCCAATGTCAAACCAATTTTGGTGAACAAAAAAAAAAGGGGGGGGGGGATGCAGTCACACTTTTGTGTGATGTGTGACAAGGCGGGAGGGGGGGTGTTTAAGAACTGTGACGTCACTTCAAAAACGAGCAACTTTAAATGAAAGCTCCATTTTAAATTTGATTCCAAATATTTTGTGACGTTTTAAATGGCTTCACACCCCTTACGCTATTAGATTGCACCCTTACACTTACACTAAATACATACTTGAATACTACTTGACAATAAAATTATTTGAAACATGCTCTATTATAAATAAGGGGGTGGGGTGGGGAGCTTTTGTGACGTCATTTTTGTTTATTTTTAGCATGTCTAGGTTTTTTTCTCTTTTTTTCCTTCTGATCTAGGTTTATTTTGACGTGTTGGCTAGGTTTTTCCTAAAATTGTCGCTGGCAGCACTGGTTTGTCCATGCAACACGTCTGGCCATTGGCCCAATCAGTTAAGAGCCTCGCTTCAAGTCGGAAGAAAGTCAGTTCTATTCCAAGCGGGGTAGCGTGAATAAAATTTAAAAATAACGTAAAATAACCATTGGGTAAATATGTGTATGATATGATTTGTATCGAATTCAACTGGGAGAGAGATCATATCATCGATAAATCCCATTTTCCCGCCCATTTCTTTGTCTTTCATGTAATTAAAAAATAGTTTGAAACATTTCAAATTAAACTATTTAATTTTAATATTTAAACCGAATGTTATATAGTGTGCTTGATATCTGATATGTAAAATTCGCTAGTTTGAGGCAACCTTTCGCCTGTTCCTAACACGAAAAAAAAAAAGAACTTTTAATTCTAAGAACTAGAAAAATCACCTTTGAGGCGTGTTAATTAAATTTTCATTTTTGTTGTATCAGTTACAATTTTAAAGTAAAAATTAATATCTTTTAATTGAGTTTGATAAATATACTAAAAATTGTTCAAGACCAAGAATTTGACAATAAATTTATTTCAAATTTCTTTCTCGCCAGGAGGCCCGTTAAATTATATATTCATAGCTACCCCCCTCTTCCCAATCTTTCAGGACCTAGCTATCCCGTTAGTGTCACCGTGGCGCGTGCCGCCAGGGGTCATGCCTTGTGTCACGCCAAGTGACACCACGGCGTGCAAGCTCGTGTCAGGCCTGTCCACAAACAAAGTTCCCACGCTCACACGCCACCTAGCGGACACCTGCGAGTTGTGAGCAATCACACCTCAACAAAATCTGACCAATTTTCTCTGTGTATATCAAGATCAACATACATTTCAGCAATCATTTATACATATATTTATATTAGAGTTAGAAGAAACAAGAAAATTTGAAATACACATACGCTTCCACTGAAATGTGTTATTAGAAAACCATTTAAATCAACCGCACGTGTTTATCAATGAAAACATAAAACCCAAAGGGGAATAACCCACATCCATAATAATGAATGGCCGCGCGTGACAACAACAAAGAACATCTGCGATCGCCTCCCCCTTGAACCAATAGGGAGAAGCCATCGATCGGCCGTTACCAAGCACGCGGCAGGCGTGCGCCAATCAGAGGCCATTATCGATCGACAGTTTCCCTACACGCGGCGGGCGTGCGCCAATCAGCTGCCGTGGGGCGGTGTCAGAGTTGAGGTTTTATTTTGGACCGTCCGACTGTCGTGTGCTCACTCCAACTCGGAACGTGGATCAGGAAAGACCTAGCATCCGGACGGACGGCGCCCTATCGAACATTATTTGTGCAATCAAAACGACTTGCAGCGCTTCCTTGTACACGCTTCCTTCAGTTTGCATCTTCCGTTTAGGAAAAAAAAAAGTTGATAATGAAGAGGAGCCTAAGTGAGAGCGACTCCGACGATGGATTTGATGAGCGGCTCAAGTCGGGGTGAGTGGACTTGTTTATTTTCCCTGCACTACTTATCCACGTGCTCAACCAGTGCGGTTGGATAACCACATGTGGCAACCCAGTCCCAGTCATTACGGGGATTACGCTTAGCCTATTAGCCGTGCACTACGGCTGAAACAATGGATTGACGCTGGTTAAAATCGTCGGTCTTTTATTCGTTATTAGTTTATTGTTTTCGTCGTTTGAAACATCGTGTTAGTCGGATTAAGAATTTATTAGCGCATTTAATACAAGAAATCTTCCTCGGGCGTGTGCTGTGTTATTTAATCTGCATATAGTCTATAGGACAGTTAGTGAAGTTAGTCTTCTACTTTTATATTGCATTGTGATAGTGATGGTTCGTGTATTAGGGATAGTTCGTGTATAACTGATGGTTCGTGTATAAGCTATGGCTCGTCACATTAATGAATGTGATGGGTGCGGTAAGCAGTTCAGTCCTTTCAAGTGCACCATTTTAATTCTTGACACTGAAACGACTCAGAGAAATTTTATTAAGCTGTTTGACTATTATACAATGGACTTGTTTTAACTGTAATGGATTTGGCTTAACTGCAATGGATTTGGTTTAACAGCAATGGGCTTGCTATAATTATAATTTGTCGACTAATGTTACACAAAAGTTTTTTTTTTAATCACGAAAGTTCGGAAACACTCTTCGAATTTTTATTTAAAAAAAACAAAACAATGGAAAATTTCTTAAGAATTTATTTTATTAGGAACAAACCATTCATCCACTATATCGTGAGTGTAATAATAATATACCTCTCTGATATAGCTCTTATAATGAAAGCTTTTTAAAAAAAAAAAATTAAATTATTTTCTTCCTTTTTTTTTTATTATAAAGTTTAACCATATTTGGAACCATAGGATGCGACGTAATTTTTATCAAAACGCTTTACTGCACAACATCAGCACAAAACATTACTACTCAACATTACTGAATTTACTCCACAACATTAATTACCGGTATTCTACTGATCACCCGATTAAACTATATAGATCTCTTGGCAGCATTTAAAAACTAAACATTTTGGCTTTTTAATTTCAAGAGATGGCTCGCTTGAGCCGTACGTAAAAAGCACACAAACTAAACAATTATATAAACAAAATGAGTTTATTTTGAAACATGAAAGGTTATAATAAGTTATATATCAAACATAAAACTTAGATTAATATTAGATTAACAGTCAACATGCGATAACAGAGATCAGATAAAGATGCCAACAGCGATTAATACATTATCTGCGCAACCCTGCCAACATTTTGTGACTAATCTATCAAGACATTCGTCTTGAGTTAAAATTGTATATATATGTTGTCTAGGTTTAAACAATGATCTACCATATATTGTGTAGCGCTAGCACCTAAGTGATACATAAGTACCCGACGATGATAAACATTATATGAATTTTTTGTGCAATGTTAATTTCTATATTTAGAATTCTCATTAATAATTGACACAAACTCTGCGCTCCCGTCATTTAAAAACAAAAACAATTAAAGAGTACAACAATTAGATTGAGGAACCTATGAATCAAAGACGGTGACACCAATATAACACACAGATCTATGTTATTTTAACAAGGCAAACTCTAATTGGACTTTCTCTTTGTTTTGAGATTTAGTACGTTCATGCGAGCGAATCTTTGCACTATAGTCATAATCGATGTCTTTCATGCATGGCTTTCATTTTCAGTGTGTTTTAGACTATTGATTAGTTGTGTTATGAAGAATTACCACAATTATAAACGTAAATGAATCGTTGAAATAACTGATTACAAAATGTCTATTTATTAAGGCGACATTGTAAATTTTTTTGTGTATCAATGGACTACCCGGGGCATCATTTTCAAAATGGCGTCGGCCTCACTAAGAGTTCACTTCCGCTCGTTGACCAGTTTAAATATATTTGTGATAAATTAAATAAAGTGATAGCTTCACTGGAAATAGACATACGGATGTATTTTAAAGAGCGAATGAAAGAGTTAGAATATTATTTGAGCTCGGTCTGACAAGGGAGGGGGTCAGCGGGGAGGGGGGAAGTTATCAGACTTGATGACATCACGGGACATTGAGCCAATCAAACATGGCGGCTCTTATCCATTGTTCCCCCAGCGGCCATGACTTTCTTGTTTGTACGTAACAACATGGGTGTCTACAGTAACAAAGACCTACAGTTTATCAGCATGGACTTTAATTTGCTCATCACGAGGACAGCTTTAGACTTTGTAGACAGCTCTGTATACTATTTATGAAATCAAGTACTTCTGTTTGGCTATACAATCTGGAGACAGACCAGAAAAAAACTTTAAAAATGATTGATATAGTGGTGTTTATTATTTTAATATATAAGAGTCCAGTTGTTGTTTTTTTTAAAAAGAAACCAATCGAAACTGACTTGGCGAAATAATGATTTAGACTAGACTTAGTATACAAATATTACCGCGAATTTTTTTAAGGCTCCCAGCAACTAGCTACCGGCTCCATTTTAGTAACGTTAAATTCTCCAAATGCTCTTTTAGTTATTTTCTATATCGTGATTGAAGAACGTTGAAATGATATATTGACCTACTGTTACCGACAAGTTGTTTACTTAAAAAAATATAATTAAAACATTCAATATCTTTTTTTATAATAGTCAATTTGTATCAATTGTCATTTTTCTCTTCAGCTCCCCATCACAAAGTTGTCAAATCACAGACAGAAAAAAGAGGAGAGGGGTAAGTCTTTTAAGATGTTGAGTCTCAAGAAAACGTATTTTCTCTTCTTGTAACTGATAAATCTTATCACAACGTATTTTCTCTTCTTGTAACTGATAAATCTTATCACAACGTATTTTCTCTTCCTGTAACTGATAAATCTTATCACAACGTATTTTCTCTTCCTGTAACTGATAAATCTTATCACAACGTATTTTATTTTCTTTTAACCAATGTTACTTTACAAAATACCTATTCTTCTTATTTTCTCTATTTAAAACTTTAGTTGGAAAAAATGTTCGTGTCATTTCAGATCATTGAGAAGAGACGCCGAGATCGTATCAACACCAGCTTGTCAGAGTTGCGGCGCTTGGTTCCCTCGGCATTCGAAAAGCAGGTAAACGCTGATGTATGTTACTTCCTTTTATCATTTACCGTTGTTGCTTCGACAATTATATCATTGACTACTATATCATTGACCACTACACCACTGACCACTATGTCATTGACCACTATTTCATTGACTTCTCTATCATTGATTACCATATCGTTGACTACCATATCATTGACTACTATATAATTGACTTCTATATCATTGACTACTATATCATTGACTACTATATCATTGGCCACTTATTTATCATTAGTGTTAGGTGACGTTAAAAATGCAAAAATTAAAATACAATGAGAAGATTAGAGAGAGAGAATCAGATTTTAAGTGGATCTTAAACTTATCCACAATGTATGTTCTATGAATCAAATGTCAAATAAACGCAATTAACACAATGATTGTTATTCTGACTTATTCAGGGGTCGGCCAAACTTGAAAAGGCCGAGATACTGCAGATGACAGTTGATCACTTGAAAATTTTACACCAAAAAGGTAAATAAAATTTTTTTTTTTGTTTTAATTATTTCTTTAGTCTTTTGCGGTCTGTCAATTTTATTTTCTTTAAAAAAAAAAAAAAAACTCGTTTAAAACTTTGAGAGTCATATCATAGCTAATCTCAGTAGTTCCCGCTCTCCCTGTAGTTCCCACCACCAAGCAGTTTCTATTATCCTTGTAGTATCAAATTCCCTTTCACAACGCATTTCCTTTTCGTACCTCAAGCAGAGAAGATTGTTCACTAAGGAAACATTCGAATCGGTCCTTTGATTAAAAAGAACTTCGTCGTTGTAGACGCAACTGATGTGATCTCTTATTAGTTATTTAATTAAATTAGTTTGAAAACCCATTGCAACAATGACGTTTTCTTTACATGATAAAATATTGCTATTTTGTATTAGATTATTGTAAATGTAAGTCCCACCACGTAGCCCGTCTATCTGTATTCGCCCCCCCCCCCAAGCCTATTTGTGCCCCGATTTGGCAGCCCCTACAAATAACGTGTGACCAAACTAACAAAAACTGAGAGCAAATGTTGCCACAGGATGTGACCCTCATAACCAGCGTGCCTTAACACGGCGATGAGCATCCATCGGGTCCCGTTAGTGTGGGATAAATAATATTTGTTACCTGCTTCATATTTTTTTGGCACAACAAGATGATACCTTAGATGACACTGGCCGTGGTGTGTGCTGTGTCGGCGCTAAATTTTAGAGACAGGCAGTAGAAAGGGGGATAATGGTTTGAGAAGTATTTTCCTGGACAGAATTATGGACGTAAAACCGAAATTAAATGGCAACAGTTACACACGAAGACTCGCGCACAGCTATCGATGGACATTAATATCAAATATATCAATGTACAATAATTCAACAACGCTTCGTGAAAGTAACACCTTCGACAGTTTTTAAGAGCTGATACGCCTTGTAATCGACGGTCGTTTGTTGGCACACACGAGGATCATACAACAGAGGCGATGATTTGTTGACAGAGGCGTCTTCGCCGTTGCTGGGAGCGCGAGGACAAAGCGCGTTGAACGACCGGCCACAAACATTTCGTTTTGATCCGAGCAAACACCGGCATACAGGAGTTGTCCGCAGTGCCTCGACACCTCCATGAGGCTTTTAAGAATAAAAATACCCCCACCCACCCACAAACTCCATCGCTCAACATATACAACATCAGTAAATATGTTCCCACTTAAAAAGTAAAGAATTTAACTATTGCTAAAGCTGAATACGATTGGCTGTTTAAGGATGTTACTGTGTTTTCATGTGTAAATATGTAAAACTGCCAAAGTTTCACAACACGGTTGATTTTTAGAATGTCTGGATTATAGGGGATACGCTAATTTACTTTTACATTTTTACATATAAAAATCTTCCAGCAATAACAAATAACATGTCTGCATCCTGTGTACGAGCCCATACCTAAGTTCTAACTGTAGCTTTAATTATTTTTATTTTATTGAGTGCACGTATTGCATCTTGGTTATTGTATCAGAATTAATGAGAGTTTTCCTCTTTATTTTTCAATCTCAAACAGGAATCAACAACTACAACTTTGACCCACACGCAGTCGCTGTCGACTACCGCAGCGTCGGGTTCAGGGAGTGTGCAGCAGAAGTCGCACGATACCTTGTGGCAGTGGAAGGCCTTGACCTACAAGACCCGCTACGCCTTCGTCTGCTGGGTCACCTCCAGTGCTACTCCGCCCAAAGAGAAGCTGCAGCAAAGGCTTCACTCCAGGGAAATACATGGGGTGGTATGAGTTCCATGGGTGGGATGGGCAGCCACGGTAGCTTCACGCCCTCACAGTACGGGGGTTCCACGATGTCTACGCCGATGTCCGGGGTTATTCCAAGCCAACACCATCACCTCAGTCAGTCTGAACACATCCCAATGTCCACATCCTCCCACCAGGGTGGAGTCATCGGCGGATCATCAGGAATATACTCTGGCGGCTCCTCCTTCACGGACTCCTCAAGACACGCCCAGTCAGACACGCTGCTGTCTGGCCACATGCGTCTGTCCAGTACGTCTGCTACAGCTGCCACGGCCCCCGTCACCCCAATGAATCACAACTCAGTAGCCCAGTCTCAGATCTCACCTCCGCTTTTTTCAACCCTCCCAAACCTCCACTCTCAGTTTCCAGTCTCCGCCCTGAACATGAACTCTGTGTCGTCGATGATGTCCGCCCAGAATTCTAGCTCCGCCTACCAGAATCACGGACAGAATCAGGGCAACAGCTCAGTCAAGCCTTACAGGCCGTGGGGCGGTGAACTGGCCTACTGACTATATGAATGAGAAATTGACACTACCGAGCATGCCTACTGACTATATGAATGAATGAGAAATTGACACTAAAACGAGCGAAAGACTAATTGACATTTCAAAATGTTGTAGCAAGTGGAGTTTACTCTTCAAAGTGGAACCTTGTTTTAAGCCCCACTCCTTACACATGCACTGCTGTGCATGCTAAAACAACAACAACAAAAAAAAAAAACACACTGTCAAAATCGATGTCGACTAAAAAACTATTTTGTTCATCATCAAAGCACGACAAAGAGGCTCTTCCATGATCAATCAAAGCGATAAGAGACTGAATGTTGTGCGAATAGACAGCTTGTCCCATCTTGTACTTTCAGAGAAAGAGGAAAAAGTCTCGATCGATTAACATAGCAATTATGCCAATAACCAATGGCAATGATAAAATGTGTACTTTACTTTTCTTCTTTTTTTACTTAGCCAACAGCTCGGCTATACCCAACGTTTTAAATGGCACTTCCTGCACGCGCAACAGATGGGCAGACGTTCAGATGGATTAGATACCGTGTTCTTTGGTTGAAAACAAGCACGTCGACCACGCATACAATTAAACAAACATCTATTTTAAAGCATACAAATCTGCATTTCTTTATTGTTGAAAAGAGGGGAGGTTAAACGCCAGCGGGGATTCTGCACTTTGTGGGTGTGGCTTAGCAGTTGCTACCATGAAACTATTGGACACCTATTCGTAGAGAGAGCGTCATTCATGTGTTACCAGTTGGTCACCTCATGGCTCATGGTCCGCGGATCACAGCGTGTCGAGAAGTGACGTATTTAAAAGGTTTATGTTAAACAAAGTTAGATGTCAATTACAACTTTGACACGCATCTGTTGCGCACCAATCTAATAACTTTATAGATTATAGAGCGTTGTTACTTTGTTGTCTGATGCGTTAAAAGCCTTTTATATGGAGGTAAAGGGGGAGCGGGGGGGAGTAATTATAAACATTTAAAGTTTCACCTGGCGAGGAAGACAAAAGCTGTTAACCTTACTCAAGTCTTTGTTTCTTTTTAAAAACACTACTTACCTACACAATTATCAAAATTCTCATGACTCAACTCATCTCTATCTCAGTTTTAATTACGATGACTTATTAATCGAATGAGATTCTTGGATCACGAACACAAACTAACTCCAACTGCTTGTTTATATAATGTTCGTCTTTATTTAAAAAATTTTTTAAATAAATTTTAAAAAAAATCATTTTCTATGAAATATATGCGCACGTGACAAGATTCGAGTCCCATGGGCAAGGCGTTCGTATACATTTACTATATGTAGCAGTCACAGTCCATTTCGCTTTGAAATAACAGGAACTTATGTTTAACCCCTTCCCTATCAGCAATAATGTTGAATTTTTATACTGCTATCAACTAGCGAAAGATAACATTTAATTTTTAAAAAAAAAGTTCACTGTATCGTTAAATAATGATATTATAACATAACTTCCCATGAGTTTGTTAAAAACAGCTCGAAGTCATACAATTTTATGAGCAACCATTGTGCAATATTCATTTTTCCTTTATCTTATATAATTATTTTATGGAATTATAAAGTCGTGATATGGATGATAATTAATTCGATGTCTGAGGTGACCTCAGGTCCATCTTTAACTTGAAGTTATTTCCGTATAACACCGAAAGGGATAAACATCGAATAATATTTAAGATATCGTCTAGCGTTTTTATTCATATTTTCAAACTCTAAAATAAGTGGCTTAATAAATCTTCAATCAATAGGCAATTTATTTACTTTGATTTTGATGTGCAATATTTTTAAACAAATTGTGAAATCTTATACTAGTTTTACTTAGATATACTTGATTTTTGTTTTACATCATTGTCAGTGTATGAAGTGTGTATGTAGCCCAATTGACACATACACAAAAATTATATATTTTTAAAATTAGAATCATATTTTAAGTTAGTACTGTATATTATTGTAATGGCCTTAACTTTGTACATAAATAAATTGTACGTCATGTTTTAACTTTATTATTCAGGAGACCTTTAACTTTAATATTTAGTTGAGTCACTCGTGTTAACTGTCATGTTAGTTTAAGCATTAACACTGTCACCAAAAGTCAGCCATTTTTGATCAACCACTGTTACCATGTGTTACTATTAAAATTACAAACATTTAAGGCTATTTAGAAACTTAAAATTTACCATAAGTTAAAATAACATTCAGTTAGGATAAACTAACATATCAGGGGCTAACCGTTTTGTTGATGTTGTTTCAAGCTTTGAAAGCACTATGTCAACTCTACATTATAAAACTATCTTTAAATTTCAACATGTTATGGAAATATTTGTCATTGTTCATGAACATTTAAAAAATACAACTTGTGCAATATATGTGGCCTTAAAAATCAAACATGTAACTATTATAAATAACTGCTATGCAATTTCATTTTGTAAACTCTATACCAGAATCATTAACATTTTGTTAAATAAAATTGTTAAATTTTCATTTCTTCACAGATAATCTACTGCACTTTAAATTAAAGGGGAGGTAAATGAGTATAAAAGAATTTATTCATTAGTTCCCTTTTTATATACTGATAATACACGGTACTTTAAAATAAGAACAAATTGTATACAATACAAAGCAGAATATGAGGTAAAAATTTTGTTATTGTTTTTAATGAACATATCACCTATGCTTCCAATGATGAAATTTGCCTTAACAGTCCCATGGAGCAAGCAACGAATTTTTAGTGCTTTGATTGGATCTTTTCTCTACAATTATTTAACAGATTTGGCGCTTCATCCAATGAAATGTTTGCCACATGTGATTATTCTTTTTATTTTTGTGTAAATAAAAATATAAAGCCAATAGAAAATTAGTGGTTTTGTCTTGTTTAAAAGTTGTAATGTAACATAATACTTATTTTTTTAATGGCGTCCTTTATGAATTTTCCCAAAAAGGAATAATTTAATCTTTCACATATAAATATTTCTTACTCATAATTTTAAGATAGCATATTATTTCAATGGTGAACAGTTTCTAACGCCAGTTGGGTTTATAAAAAATTTGGAGTGGCAGCTTTATAAGATCAATTAATGAAAGATGGCAATAAAACATCTTTTTATCTCAATATTCATTCCACTTCTACTAATTTAAAGAGTCACATGATCTATGAATCTGGTATAAGCTTACGAGAACATCACAAAATGTCACCAATTACAAACATAAAAGTAGACATTATTACATACTAAACTAAACACATACTCTGTAGACCTCAGATTAATCTCTTAAGGCCTTGGCTGATACTTGAGCAACCTGCTCCATCTGCTGAGCAGTGCCATACAACATTGTCTTCACGTGGGACTCTTTTTACCTCCCGTACCTCCCTGGCTATGTCTAGCATGGGACACGACACCAGCAGGTGTGTGACCGTCTCAGATGCTTGGCTGCAATGACGGCAGTTCGAGTCCCTGTTGTGGTCTAGCTTGTTAAAGTATGAGTTGGTTGGGCAATGCTCGGTGTGCATTTGAGTCACTAAACTCTGATGTTTTCAGTTTAGACCCCACCATTGGTCTGATCGGTTCGGCCTGGGCATGTTAGCAAAAAAAAACCCTGGCCGTCATATTGTCCGCCCACTCCTGGTACCACTTATTCCAAAAGTGGTCCAATAGCCAAACATATTAAAACATGTAGGTCATAAAAAGATCCTTTGCACAACTTTTGAGTGGAACATTTTATCCTATATTTTAGTTAATGATTATTTCAACATTAACCTTCTCTAAACAGGGTTACCATATTGAAAAAAAATAAATTAGAATGTACTAGGCTGGTACTGATTAAAAAAATGTTGTTCGATTAATAGGCAAAAAATCTAATAGATAAATTTTATTTTTATAACGCATGTATAGATCCCATTAAGTCGCATTTCATTATTTCGCTAAACCGGTTAAGCGGTAAGCCGCAGTAATTCCATGGCCCCAAATTAATGATGAATTAGCAATTTAAACATAAACATTATTGAAGATTTTGACTTGAATGAACATCTATCTTCATAGATAATATATCACTGAAACTAAGTAAACATAAAAGCTACCAGACTTGTGGATAAATATGAAGAACTTAGTACTTTATTACATGTTTATATTGAACATATAGGACAAATGAACATTCCACTCTGTAAGGTCTGAACACTAACTGAAGTAGCAGCTAAGGTAATAAGATTGCCTAAAACAGTGGTAACACCACCTGCTTCTGATGCTCAGCAGGCTTATTTTCACAAATCTTATTGCCTTAATTCATAGATCCATAAAATGGTCGCCTGACACTTTTACTCCAGTAAATCAATCTCTAAAAATGTCACAATTCAAAGCAATGTTTCACAAAGACTGTCAACTGTCATTTTCATGAGGCATCACCATTTTAAAGTTGTTGAGCAGTTTTGCTGGATCTGAAAATAAAAATTATATATAGATTTACTTCACAAATTACTGAATTTTGCACTTTTTTTTTATAAATCCTTACTGTCTATTGATTTCCCTACAGCCCAACATATTATGGGTTTTACTTATGCCACTTTAACTAATTTACGGAAGTTAATGAAACAAAGAACAATTACATTAGCCCCGTCCAGATATCAAGTTTTTCGGAACAATTCGCCTTGGCAAATAGTGCCCAAGCAAATAACCAAATATCTAAAAAATACAATTTTGGAATTCAAAAATATCAAGATTAGTACACTTGGAAATTGCTAAAAATATAAAAATTTAACCTAATTATAGAAATTAATAATTTGAAATTATCAGGATATAAAGTTAATAAACAAATTTTATATGACTATTTTGTGTTTACTTCTAGCGACTAGCGCCATATTTACTAATTAATTTGGATTTTAACAACCCTAGTACTTGATTCGTACCCAGATCTGGCAAATGGTACATCTAAATATTCGGATTTGGTACCCTGTAGAAAATGTCTACCCGGTTGGTCCCTACTTATTTCCATTCAAATGTGTTCTCTCCCTTAAAAATTAATTCGTGAAAATTTTTTAAATTCTTTTTAACTTGCATCCTTTCATTGAAATTAGCAATGAGTAACAATAGCTTGTCATGAATTATGACAGTTATATTGTTCGTAACACACCATAAACATACTTTGTACAGTTAGACACCAGGCACATGTATGTGTTGTTTTGGGGGCAAAATGAAGCAAGAGAGCTTTAATACCTTGATTATAAAATTTAAAGTTATGTTAAGATAAAGGTAATACATGTAGTAATAAAAAATAAAATCATTAAAATGTAATCAAAAATATTTTAGAAAAAACACTTTAATGTAATATCTGATTGCAGTCCTGCTGTGTAGGTGGGGTGGCCCATCAAAATGGCCCCAGACAAATTGTTTACATTTTTAAACCAAAATTTACATTTTTTTGCAATTTAAGCTTTTGTCAACTTTTTTTTAACCTTAAAAAAAGTGGTAAAATTGTAAAATTATTTCTTGTGATGTTATTATATTAGTTCTTGTCAACAAACAACCATAACTTGATACCATATTGAGTAAAGGCTACTAAATTCATTCTTGCCATGACATCATTATTGTTTTTTGTGAGCTAAACCTGACACTGCATCGGTAAGTAAAAATACAATATAATATTTGATTGTAATTTTTATAATTAGTCCAGGGTCGTTATGTCGGAGCCATTTTGTCGGTAAACAGTGTAGTTAAGTATGTTTCTTAAAAGAAAAATATTCTATGAATTCATTATTTTGTTCAGATGGCGTCAGTTTGTGTTAAAGGAATATTTTACAAAAAGTATTATTGAATATTGCAATGTTGGCAGTAAATCTCATAATTTATAATTATTTACTTAAATTTAAACACAAAATTTATTAAAGGTAAAATTATCAATTAATTACTGCACGTAAGCGCCATCAAGCCAAGGCTCTCTTTAGAAAATGGTAAATCACAAGTGTTCCACTTTGTGTAAAAATTTCATCTCATATTTAAATATGAGATTCTCATAAATTTGAAATCTCACAGGCATCAAAAACATTTGGTGCATTTACAAGGTCAATTTCACATATTTTCATTTCAAGCACAATTATTATTGATGCAACTTATTACTAAATATAATATTTATTCTATCAGTTAAAAGTTAATTTTTACCTTCCTTTCCTTTCTGATGGGCTAAGCCCCAATAGTATGGCATCAGCCTCAAGTAGCGTTATATGGATGTCAGATCCCAGGAATGCTGAGCTCATTTCAAGGCACTGTAAATTGAGAAGCACCTTGGTTCCTCTGTGATATTGTCTGTTAATAATAATATGTTTAAACATCAGAACAAAAGCTTAACAAATAATTATTTATTTTTTAAATAATTCTAACTAAATGGTAGTATTTCATTTCTTGTCTTATAAATCAAACTGTATAATTAATTATGCTACAAAACAGCGCTTTGAAAATAATTAAATTTAAAATCCAAAATTTCATAACAGACTAAATGTATTATTAAATTAATTATTATGAAGTAGGCTTGTGTGGTTAAAAGCACGCCAGCATGATAAGCATATAGGGCTTGTCAATTCTAAGACCAGAAAACATCATAACCCATCCGGCCACGAGCTACTTTATTGGGACTGAGGTCAAACTTTTCTGAAATATCCATAACAACAATGTGTTTACATTTATCTCACTGAACACTATCTCCTAAGAGCTATTTTTTGTGCAAAAATATATTTCTTTACATTTACTTTTTCAGCTGAATAAATTAGTAAAACCCAGAGGACTCAAAACTAATGGAAATAAACATTTTTAAAGATGAATGTAAGTGGTCGTTAAAAAGTCTTAAATCCAAGCTTTAGTCCTAGTATTAGTTGTACAGTATTAACATATCTAATTTCATATTTATGGGACGTGGTGGTCGAGAGGTAGCGCTCTCGACTGTCACACTGATGGTCACGAGTTCGAATCCACACGAAAGTGAGGATTTGTTCTCGGGGCCTGAGGAGTCCCCGAGTCACCCAGCTCCGAATGGGTACCTAACTAGACAATAGTTAGGCGGCTGGGGTAATGCGTGGAACCCCTATAGCCGTGGCCTGTAACAGCTGCATCACTTGCCAACAGATCATCTCTCATGGTCTGTGGACGCAATTATCTTCTGCATAGAAGGAGCGTCTGTATATCTAAGATAAGATTTATTGTTTTCTCTGGTCCTTAGTTCTTGTAAAAATATATGCCTAAACATTTGTTGTTGTTGTTGAGCCTTCTCATCCATGGGGGGGGGGCATCCACCGATCATTGTCGGCGTCTGCGATTCCTCCAAGGGCATAGTCCACCTACAAGAGACCTCAAGGCATCTCTATCCTGGGCCAGCTTCTCCAAGATCTTCCATTCATGGCCAATTCTCTTTGATGCTGCCTCCAATTCTCGGCGCCAAGTGTTTCTTGGACGGCCTCTTTTCCGCTTACCCTGTCGGTTCCATTTCAGGTCTTGCCTTATTGTATTAGAAGCAGGTTTTCTTTAGTGTATGACCAATCACTTCCACCACTTCTGAAGAATCTCTTCCTCAATGGGCTTTCGTTTTGTCTGCTGCCACAGTTCCCGGTTGCTGATTTTGTCTGGCCAGTGAATTCTGAGAATCCTTCTTAGGCAATTGTTGATGAAGGACTGAATTCTGCCTTAGCATTTATTAGGAATAAACTAATACTAAGATTATGACTTAAATTATAATAAAAGCCTTAGTATTAAATGTGGCAAATCTTTACTTTATTACAAAACATGATAATTTTGTTATTTTTTTCTTAATGTTTGAGCCCTGATTGGACTACCACTAACTTAACTACTTTCATTTGTCCACCTATTTTAGAAACATAAAGAATATAATGACAGCATAAAATGTTGTATGTTATACTAGTCACTAGACCACAGACCTATATATTAAGCTTGTTAACGGTTAACCGGTCCTCAGATCAGGATCGGTCATCTTTATTCAGGACCGCAGGACCATGTAACCGAAAAGAAGACAACAACAACAAAAAAAAAAAAAAACCACTAGCGGTAACGTAGTGAAAATAAACAACACAAGCCGTAACGCGCCTCACGACTCTCCCTCTCGCTTTGTCACGGTGAGTAAAAGCGATACCACGATTCAGCTGACAAGTAGCCTAGGTTGGCATTCAAACTAATCAAACCTTCAGTCTCCAAGCTGTAAGCGTGCGTACATGACGCGTTATAGCCTTGCTTCACTGAAGTTCACAACTAATAGTACTAGTTACTAACAGTGCGTGTTTGATGTCAACACCGGTCAAGGCCGAGGCTGTTTCTATTTATAATTATTATAGTCTGTTTCTTATAAAGACAAAGAAAGCTATAAAAGCATATGACCCCGTGACCTATCCGCATTTTCTGATCACCGGTTTATAGTCCATTTCAGGCATTCAAAAAACGTATTGGCGCACGCCGCTTAGTCAAGTACATGTACCTATATTACGAGAGGTATTTGAAAGACGTAGCAAAGATACCGGGCGATTAATCGGCCCACAAATTCGAGTTCGGTCTTTTAGTGACAGTTTTCCTGCCTATCAAAGGCATTTGTTTACCACATTAACAGTACGGCGAGTGTAGCTCAAACCCTATTTGAACAGAAAAAAACGGGGAGGGTGAACGTGTGAATCGCAAAATTCAATTATTCTGGCGAGTTGACGATTGAAAAATAATGTTTTTTTTAAAAAAAAATAAATTCCATTTTATCATCATTGTTTACTCCGTAGCTTTATAATTTTATTATATTATTAATTTTAATACACGAATTGACCGGCATCACACACAAGAGAGGTAAACATGACGTCAAAACGGACGGGGCGAGGCGTTGGTTTTTGAAAGTAATGAAAAATACCTTGCTAACTTTAACGAGCAATTGAACCTGTCCTCTTATTTAGACCCACAACGGACGGGGCGAGGCGTTGGTTTTTTAAACTAATGAAAAATACTTTGCTAATTTTAACGAACGATTGAACTGTCCTCTTATTTAGACCGGTGAACTACGAGTCCTCAAAATAAAATATAAAAAAGACAATTAACCATCACTGTTTAGTTAATTTTTTGGATTAAAAAAAAATGCAATGAATTGAGGGCAATGCGGAAAGAGCTGAACGCAAGCGGGGGAAGCGGGCTTTGATGCCATCAGACGACGCGGGGCGACAACATTCTCTTGTTAGTTCTCAAAACATTAGGGATATAAGGATGAGCGGTTAACCGGTCTTTTTTTAAATGGTTAGCCGGTCCTCAAAAACGAGCGGTCTTAACAACCTTACTATATATCCCTGGTTTTTATATAATAATGTATATTGAATATTGGTCTAAGTCTAGTCACTAGTTGCTGTATTTATTTACTGATTTAGCCCCTTACCCCATCTGCTCTAAAGGAAATCTATTTCCTGCTCTGGTCTCTGGACCTATAACCACTGCATAAGTTCTAAAATAACGAGCCCTAAGTGGCCTAACTAATAGCTTACTTACAAAGTATTGAAATAGATAAGTAAATTACTTATAGTTCATTAAGTTTATAAAGTTTATAAATAAAACTCAAATGTATTGTCTTCTTGCAAAATTAGTTTGTGTATTTTGTATTTTAACTTACAAAGGATTCTTCTTGGGGCGCGGACATACGCAGTGAAATTTTCCTCCAAAGTCAATATACAAATCATCTCCCATGACTTCAAAAATATTTCCTTCAATCAATCTTCCTTGAAAATCACCTAATGAAATCAGTTTTGATTTTCTTAACATCGAAGCAAACGTTTCTTGTGAATCTTCTTCTAATTTCCTATCCATATTAGAAACATTCTCTTCCTGTGTTACTTTAACTTTTTCTACTATTTTTGCAAATTTATCAAGCGCTAATTCTGTTGATGTACGCTTTTCTTTAAAGTTTTTGTTATGACTAGGCTCGCTAGGTGATGAGTTATTATCTGAATTTAAATCAGCGGAGTTTATCTCCTCAGAAATTTTGAAAGCGTCATTTGGTTCTTTTCCTTTTTTTTCTGAAGAAAATAATCGATTCTTTGCACGCATAAAATTATTTATGAGTAAACTTGATGGCTGAAGAACAGAAACCCTCCTTGCTAAGGACAACGCCATTTTGAAAAAAATATCCTTTATTTTGTACTGATCCGATCTTCTTCATTCGTTGTTTCTGATTAAATATGAAAAAAGATAACTTTTTAGCAGGAGAGCTCTAATAACAAACTGGTATACGAAATTATCAACAAACTGACTATACTTAAAAACAAAGTAAAGCTGAAACTTTATATAAATAGAAATATAAACAAAGTTAAATAAAATGGCATCAAATATTTCAAAATTCTTTGAGTATATGCGACTTATAGGACATCTCAAAGTAAGTCAATGCAATTGAAAGCTTATTCTCAAATCTTTTTATTTCAAAATCAAGCTCCTATCAACTCCTATCTAAGATCTATCAGACTATCAATCCATCCCAGTCGGCCCGGCAAGCACGCCGTTCGCCGTTGCCCTGTTAAAACTTGACATAATAATAATAATATAAATGATAATTATTTCAAAGAACAAAGCATCTGCTGCATTTGCCTGGGGTGCATCAGCATAGGTGCTCCAACTCCCTGATTATTGGCTATTGGCATTCCCATGGCCATGGCCAAAGGAATATGCTTATTTATTAATATTTGGTAAAAGTGTAGTACTCTGACCGCGCCGCCATTACCGGCGGCCATCTTGTTGCTATGGCACGAGAACGCCGGAAAAGTAGTGCGAGCCCCGTGAATTTAGAGGGGTAGGGGAATCAGGGATTCTAAAATTTCGCAGTCTTTTAGCAACCAGCTAATTTTTTTTAAAAAGGAAAAACATAGGGGGAAAAATAGGGGTGGATGGGGGGACATTCTAATATTTTAAGGGGTATTTTTTAGCGTTTTTCATAAAAGCAAAATAGTTTTAAAAATGATGAAAACAATGGGTACTCACCGATCAGGCATCAGAACTAAGCTTGTTAACGGCTAACCGGTTAACCGGTCCTCAGACCAGGACTGGTCATCTTTATTCAGGACCGTAGGATCGTGTAACA
>MUZC01004612.1:507952-557037 GCA_002072015.1 Radix auricularia | reverse complement strand
CTTAGTGAAGTACATGTACCTATATTACGAGAGGTATTTGAAAGACGTAGCAAAGATACCGGGCGATTAATCGGCCCACAAATTCGAGTTCGGTCTTTTAGTGACAGTTTTCCTGCTAGTCAAAGGCATTTGATTACCACATTAATAGTAGTAATAGTACGCCGAGTGGAGTGTAGCTCAAACCCTATTTGAACAGAAAAAAAACGGGGAGGGGGAACGTGTGCGTCGCAAAATTCAATTATTCTGGCGAGTTGACTTCAATTATTCTGGCGAGTTGACGATAGAAAAATAATGTTTTTTTTTAATAAATTCCATTCTATCATAGTTTACTCCGTAGCTTTATAATTTTATTATATTATTAATTTTAATATGCGAGCTGAACGGCATCACACACAAGAGAGGTAAACATGACATCACAACGGACGGGGCGAGGCGTTGGTTTTTGAAACTAATGAAAAAACCTTGCTAACTTTAACGAACGATTGAACCTGTCCTCTTATTTAGAACGGTGAACTACGAGTACCCAAAATAAAATATAAAAAAGACAATTAACCATCACTGTTTAGTTAATTTTTTGGATTATAAAAAAATGCTTTGAATTGACGGCAATGCGGAAAGAGCTGAACGCAAGCGGGGGGAAGCGGGCTTTGATGCCATCAGACGATGCCAGGCGACAACATTCTCTTTTTAGTTCTCAAATGGGTCTCAAAACATTAGGGATATAAGGACGAGCGGTTAACCGGTCTTTTTTTTAACGGTTAGTCGGTCCTCAAAAACGAGCGGTCTTAACAACCTTAATCGCAACAAAGTGGAGGATACACTTTTTTAATCCTTAACTTTTAGAAATACACCCATTAGATCACTACTGCCACAATTAAGCTATACCTAACCCAAACCCTAAAATTAAAATCTTCAATTTTTCGAAAATTCTAAAGCTATACCTAACCCAAACCCTAAAATCTTCTACTTTCCGAAAATTCTAAAGCTATACCTAACCCAAACCCTAAAACCATCCATTTTTTATAACGCAGTCTCCATTTTGCCAATATTTACCCAAAATTTAACAAAAATGTCTACTTACTATGAAAACGCACCCATAGCTAATGGTGAAAGCGCGCCAGGGTAATTAGCAGCACTCCTTTCTAAATGAGCACAGCAAATAGTTCTTAGAATATATTCATTTATACTTGGGAAAGCGCGCCGTGCGCGCAAGAACACAAATCCAATTATGATAATAAACAAAGGGGAGGTAATAAATAAATAAGAAAACAAACAAGATTCAAGGGAAGCAACTATCCTTCATAGCAACCGGAAAAGACGCGACGCCGCGGTCAGAGTACTACACTTGAGCCTAATATTTATATATATAGAATGTTGCTAGCATTACGGCATTGTCGACATGATGTCGTAGCGCTAGCGAGCAAACTGCTGCTACGACATGGGGCATGTGGTTACACTTTACACTTACAGCAGACGATTCGACGGGATGTTGCTAGCGTTACAACATATGCAACTTCTGCTATACTACAACTATTCTTAGTCACTCTTTGACACTTGGAATAAAAAAAAACTAAATCTAAGTCACTATTATTCGCTATAATATCTTAACAAACTCATCTTTGTCTTTATATTTTATAAGCATATTCATTTAAAAAAAAAAAAAAGAAATACAGACGCTCCTTCTATGCAGAAGATAATTGCGTCCACAGACCATAAGAGATGATCTGTTGGCAAGTGATGCAGAAGTCACAGGCCACGGCTATAAGGGTTCCATGCATTACCCAGCCACCTAACTATTGTCTAGTTAGGTACCCATTCAGAGCTGGGTGACTCGGGGACTCCTCAGGCCCCGTGAATAAATCCTCGCCTTCGCGTGGATTCGAACTCATGACCATCGGTATGACTGTCGAGCGCGCTACCACTCGACCATGGCGTCCCATATATAATATATATTCATATATAATATGACATTCATTAATAGATCTGGGTTTATTTGTGTGTGTATTAATTCTAAAATCTACATTCATTTTAAAAGATTATTTAAAAAGATTTAATATTGGTCTTCCAATTATATTGGCCAAGTTTGCTTTACTTGTGTAAGTGATGCCGATGCCAAGTTTTAAATTTTAGTATACCATAAATGAAATGCTCTAATCTCCAGTCTCTAGATAGCAAAGATTCGCGCACAATCGCAGGAATCTAAAACAATTCGTTTCATGTGGAATAATAAAATTACTGTGTGCAGACTTGTCATTGGTAACCATTCCATTCATCCTTCAACCTCATTTTCACTCTATTATTAAGTACTATTACTACTGCTTTGTTCTCTTTGTTTCATTCACAAAGTTGGCAGTGTGTGCTAAATTTATTAACTATTGGTTAAAATTAACAATTGTAAGTCAAAGCCAAAGGTTTAAAAAGAGTTACTAATTTTTGTGCCCATTTTTAAAGAGGACAATTCTTTTTGTCATGAGTCATTTTCATATGTCTTAATTTATATGTAGGTCATGATCATGGGCGTCGCTAGGAATTTTTCCAGGGAGTGGGGGGAAAAAATCAAGTTTTTTAATTTCCAAAAATGACGTTATGCGCCTATGGGGAGGGGGTTCCCAGCTTTGTGACAAGGGGGTGGGGGGAGTTTAAGAGTTGTGACGTCACTTCAAAACACGCTTCTCTAAGCCAAAGTTCCACTTAAATATTTGATTTCTTACTATCTATTTTATAACATTTTGCTCGGATTAATGAAGATCCCCGTAGCCACATGCAAAGCACATGACACAAAGGCTATCATGAAGATGCAACTGCAAGCAATTTTATTGCATTATTGAAAGCCAAAGCAGTTTCTATAGATGGGCAGTTGAACTCATCATTTAGAAGACAAAGTCAAGAAAATTGCAACAAATGGGGTCCCATCATTTCTACAATCCTATTTTGCGGCATGCATGATTTAGTACTTCATGGAAAAGAATTATATTCTGGTAATTCTTATGACCTGTTAGAGTTTCGTGTTGATTCTGGAGATGACGTTCTTGGTAATCATTTATCAATTGGTTCTTGTATGCCAATTATATCTCGGCAACTACGCTAAACACTATAACAGAAATTTGTTAGTCGTGTTTGAAGAAATTATTCATGGAGGAAATATTCAGTTGCATTTTCTATATTTGCCAACGAGACAAATGACATTTCAGGTATTGATCAGCTGTTACTTGGTGTTAGATTTGTCATAGAACAAAATGGAAAAATGATGCAAATCACTATAATTTATCGAAATTTGTGGGTCTCTCTAGCGTGAAGACATTGTTCGTGAAGGAAATAATTCAGTTGCATTTTCTGTACTTGCCGATGAGACAAATGACATTTCAGACATTGAGTTGATGTAACTTGGTGTTAGATTTGTCAAAGAACAAAATAGAAAAATGATGGTCACAGAAGAATTCCTGGGATATATTCAGGGTTGCCAACTCAATAAAATAACATTTACGGACAAATATAAGAAATCTCAACAAAATTTACTGACAAAAACAAATTTGTATTGACACATTTAACATAAAATGTTGACCTTAAAACAAACAAATATGAAGCATAATCCAAGTATTGTAGCTGAAAGATGTAAAGTATCCATTTGAGCATGTCTCTATTACTATTACCATGTTCTTATTTTATAACATAAGTTTATTGTATGACATTCATCATCAATGTTAAATTCCTCCTGGTTATGATCATACATAGAAACATTTACACTGTCGATCATTGTGGGAGTAATTTTTCCTGGTCCATTTCTCACAGTCAGTAAACTTTCCAACATTGGAGTAGACAATTTGTTTCTCAAGTTGGTTTTCAATAAACTAACAGCGGAAAAAATGCATTCTACTTTTGCTGTTCCATGTGGAAGCGTCAACATTGTTTGTGCAAACTTTGAAAGTAGCGGAAATCTGTACTCTTTCTTTTCGATATTTCTAGTCATTTGTCCAATTTGATGCCAGAAAGCATCATAACCTCCATCGGCCTTGCTTATGCTTTAATCCGCAACTTTGTAGTCAATAAACTCGGCCTCTAAAAAATTAAAATATGCTGGAGACCCAATTTTTGGAAAAAGCTGGGCCAGTTCCAAAATTGCAGACTGTTCCACCGTAATTCTGTTTGTGGGTTTTTGTACTGACATAAGCTTCAGCAATCTGTTGCTAATAGGCATTATTTTCTGTATTGCACCGACTGCATTGGTATAAAATGCAGGAACATCAACATAAAACTTTTCAACAGTCGATGGATCATCTACTTTTGCAGCTGTAGTTTAGTTTGATAACCAAAGAATATTTTATCGCATGATTTTAAGTTTGTTCTTTCCTAGCTGTCCAGAAGGCTCTTACAGTTTATTAATAGAGCGCGGGATGCCACTAAAACAATTTAAAAATTAAGACTTGAATCAAGAAAGTAGATATCACAAAAATGATTTACTGATTTTTTTTAAATTTTGAGATTCCACATTTTGTCAATTTTTTTTTACGGACGTCTTAATTTTTTAACGGAATTTTACGGATAGGCAATTTTAGGATAAATCTTTACGGGCTTTATGTAAATTTACGAACAGTTGGCAACCCTGCAAATATTGCAATTGTCTTTAGAACAGCTGAAGGTTTAGACAACACCATCATTAAAATTAGATATGAGAAAGCTTGTTGGTTAACGATACTGCTGTTGTTCAAAAATGGCAGATAAAGAAGGATAAATCCAAGCAATAATTAGAAAAAATACACAAAAGCAGCATTTGTACATTGCAGTTCACATAAACTTAATCTTGTCGTGAACGATTTAAATAATGTGAAAGCTATATGAAACACAATAGGAACAATTAAATCAATTCAAGTGTTTTCAGAGAAAGTAATCAGCGAAAAAAAACTAAATTAAACTAAATCAAAATGTTCATTTGCTAAGTGAAACTACATGGACACATAAAATTCATAAATATAAATGCTGGTGTATTTTTGCTAAAAATGTGACAGAAATTTTATTTACAACAATCAGTAATGTAATCAATTATACTTGTAGATATAATTCTTTTTTATGTTTGATATGTGTACACTGTCATCAATGTAATTAACTTGCGGGGAATTTAGTTAAGTTTTATTGTATCAAATTTATGACATTTTTCTCAAATGTAGGGGGGAGGGGGCAATTTTTCAGACAAATTGGAAATAGAATGACTCGCCAATGCCATGTTTGCTCCGGTCACAAACATGTTATAAAATTCACCAGATATTTTAGTAGCTAAGTTCTCAAGTTGTCTATGAAAAATGCAAAAAGTTCTTTGTTTTTATAACTTTGATATATGATGTATTAGATTCTGAATATACTGAGTAGACAATATATAAAATATAATTTTATTATGTAAGTATTCTTGGAATACTACATGTAACATAGTGTGGTTTATGCATTTTTACAGGTAATGAATTTTCCTATAGTGGTTCTTTCCACTCTGTTGCACTAGGGAACCCTTAACTGGGAGTACTGTGGGAATCATTGGTATAAACATTTTTATACATTGCAATTTTATTTTAATCCTTGTTTGCAAAGTAATATAATTGAATCACCTGTGTGAATTTACCATTTTAAAATGTGAATTTTTATTTTTAAATCTCAATTTAATTAGTTTGAAGCAAAGAATTTATTTAATTTTTTTTTCCCCCAAACAGCAAGTGGAGAGAACTGGATGGGTTCGCAAGAGTGTAAAAAACCCAGAGAGTGTGGCAGAGCACATGTACAGAATGGCTATGATGGCCTTTGCATTACCGTCTAATGCTGGTCTTGATCGAGATAAGTAAGAGCTACTTATAAAGGAAAACATATTTAACCCTAATTTAGTCCATTTATTTTTGTTGCTGCTAAATTGAAAACAAAACTGGAATTTAATATAATGACCATTGAATGAGACTTGAGTTACAGCACTTTGCTATGTTAGAGCTAGTTGTCTGGAGAATAGACTAATCCAAGAGTATGGGACCCTGCACCACATAGGATGAATGTTGTGTTTGCGCCGACAACCTAATTGATTTGCCACACCCACTCTCTCCTTTCCTGTAGAAGCTCACACTGCTTTCTTCTTACTATTGCTGTCATTGACTCTTTGGACTTCACTGCAGCTAAGCTTTTATTTCTTATTTCTTTATATTTGTTTTATTTGTGTACCATTTGTTCGTTGATGTAGGCTCTTTGCCAAAACATTTGTTGTTTTGTTACGTCCTGTCATGCTCACTCATACCCCGTTTACATGTTATTCATAATCTAATCTATAAGCCTGATTGCGGTCTCTCCCACATTTTGTTCACTATGCTAGAGCTATGAGTTTCACTAACATGTTCAAGCCAAGTTTTGACTCATATAATATTTGTTTAAGTGTGGAGAAATCTAAATAAAACTAAAAGTGACGCACTTTCCTGATACCAAGTAAAACATTGCTGAAGTAACTTAGCGTTTGCATGGTACTATTTTTGTCCCAACCTTATAATGATCAAATGTAGATTTATTAAGGATTGTTTGCTCAGATATTAAGCTCATAGTTCATATACAATTTATATCATAGTTGTTTGGTGATTTATATTCTTTCATTAAAATAAACCCAAAGAAGTTACCCTCACCCTGACATTAAATAAATAAACAAATCGTAAAAACAAATTTTTTGCCTATAAATCCCTTATATGTGGGACAAAACTAAAAGTATTGATTATGTTCAATATAATACGCACTGCGTGGCAGACCCCCTGTGACATTGAGGGCTGGAGTTAACTTCTAGTGACCCCTGGAGGTCAACTAAAGCAGACAGCTACACATGCTACATAGACATAAACTAAATATTCAGTAATTTAATTACAATACCTTGGATAGATCTGAAATTTTGATAAGATTCATTGTTAGGTGAGACAAGTGTATGTGCAAAATTTCAGCTCGATAGGATCACAGGAAGTAGGTCAATTTTTACTTTTGTTTTTCCGTGGGCAGGACCACGATAGATAGAACTACAAGACGATGAAGTATATAAGGGATTTAAAAATTGCACTACATGCGCTTTAAAATTTGATACACAATCACCTTTTTTTATTACTTTTTCATTGCAGCACATTTTTAAATAAACAAACATTTTTAGATAGATGTTTATTTTCTTGTGGAATGTATTTTTTAATATTAAGATTATGTCAAAATAATCAAACTAATAACTAGTTCATACGTAAAAATATAATCCTTAAAACTGACATACACATTGACCCCATTTTAAATATTTGAACAGATGCATTAAAATTGCCCTGGTCCATGATATGGCAGAAAGTGTTGTTGGTGACCTTACTCCTTGGTGTGGAGTTAGCAAAGAGGAAAAAAGCAAGAGAGAAAAGGTTTATTATTATTTATATATTTTTTTGAAAAATTTTCCCTACATAGATTAAATCAAAATGATTGTAAAAATATTTTTGAAATTTCAGCAGCTCATATGATTAACAACTCAAAATCAAGTTTAATTATTTTAACAAAGTTGCATCAGAATAAAATCAATTTTATATTAGAAACTTCCTATGCAACAGTCAATACATCTGCTCTATATGTTGATTTACTCTTCTACAATAGGATGCCACATATCACATGTCCAGCTTAGTGTCAGAGGACGCAGGAAAAGAAATGTATCAGTTATGGCTGGTAAGTAATAATATCTTAACACTGGCACATAATATTATCACCATAGACTGGTTTGTGTGTGTGTGTGTGTGGGGGGGAGGGGTTAGTTGGAGAGAGGGGTCTCATGACAGACAGCCTTTGTAAAATTTTATACGCCAGGGACTTGATTCTTTTTATTTACAAAATTTAATAGGGGAAACTGCATAGAGTGGCGATTTTTTTAAATTTAAAAATGCTGCTATCTATCCATTAGGTTCTGTTCACAGAGGCGTAGGCTATCATGACTCTCCACAGCTCTCTGTTTTTGGTATTGCCCATCAGCTCTGCTGGTGATTGCGCCCATGCCATCTTGTCAGCAAATCCAGCATCTTTTCTCTCTGTCTGCTTCTGTCCCTTTTGACCTTGATCTTTCCTGTTGTTACTGTGTGTTCTAGTTTTCCCCGCCTCATGATGTTTAAAAAAAAATTAGATTGTCTCTTTCCAAAGTTAGACATAATTTTACTTGTCTCATCTACATCTTTCAGAACTTCTTCGTTACACCTCTTCTCCGTCAATGGTAATTTTAACATTCCCCTAAAGAACCACATTTCACAGGCTTCCAAACATTTCTGTGGTTCATTGGTGACTGTTCAGACTTCACATCCATAAAATAAAACTGGTTTGATGTAACATGGAAGCACTCTTTTACGCACTTCCATTGATATGGACATGTTGGTCAGGATATTCTTCATTTTATTGAATACTGCTTTCGCTTGTGCTATTCTGCTTTTTATCTCCATTGTGCATCTTCTGTCTAAGGTCAACATTTTCCCCAGATCTTTAAATTTTGTGACTTGTTCTAATATTTCTCCATCTACTACTTATTTACATTCTGGACTGGTTTTCTTTTTGGTTATTATCAAGACTCCTGTTATCATAAAATTTAAATAATGAAAATAAAACTTCAAATTTTTTGGAAATTTTTAATTATACAAAAAAATCTAGTCGTCATTTATTAAAAATTAAAATGTTATCCAATAGGTGAAGCTTATAACTGAAATAAAATAAGAAATCTAACTAACTTTCTTTAGCTGTTAATCACTCCAAATTTTAACTATCTATCTGACCTAAACATATAAAACATGAGATAGTTACTAAACATTCAGAAACTGTTCAGGGAAATGCTATATGCTTTTGTACAGTTATGAAACATTCAGAAACTATTCAGGCAAACTCTTAAAAACTTGCAGGAATATGAAAATCAGTCGAGTCCAGAAGCCAAATTTGTGAAAGACCTTGACAAGTTTGAAATGTTGTTTCAAGCTTATGAATATGAAAACCAGCTAAGCAAGCCCAAGAGCCTCCAAGAATTTTTTGATCATACATTGGGTAATATGATTTTTTTATTATACATTTGGTAATATTTTATTTTTTGATCATACATTGGGTAATGCTGATTTCTTTTTTGATCGTGCCTTATTTTTAGATTGCATTTTTTAATAATATGTTGGGTATTTGATTTCCATGGAAAAATCCAGAAGATTACATTTTCTGCTATGAGCCAAAGCTTCTCCTTAATTAGCCAATTTGATAGGTGAAGAAAAGAGCTACATTTTTTCTAGTTATTCTCAATTTTCATCCTTAAACTTAGAATATGTCATTAAAATCAAATACGTGTTTTCACCCATCCCAATGCATCACAAAATATAGAAATAATTGAATCTTAAAGAAAGAATTTGATTTAAAATAATAACTAGAATTCTATTAGTAAAAAAATGTCAAAATCACACTAAGAAATATACTAAAAAACTAATGAAAATATTTTAATCAATATACCAACATTTGTATTTTTTTTAAAAACCTTGTGACTTCTCAAATACAAGCGTATTCACAACATGGGTTACCTGGCTTTAAACTTATTTGTTAACAAATTTTATAGATTTAAATAATACATGTAATTAATTTTGAATTCAAAAATTTGTTTTTTAAAATTAAAAAGCATTTATTTTAGGGATGTTAATGATTAATTTAAATTAGATATTTAACTTTTGAAAAATTAATAATAATCAATTAATCAATAACTTCGATTAAAGCCAAAAATGAATATTTATAATTTCATAGACAATACTTATTAAACGTTGTTTTTGAAAATCTTAACACTGGGATGTCTCATTTTTATGTCATCATTTAACCAACTATTATGCAAAAATGACAAGTGTGTGAACATCATTCGGTTCAAGTGATGAGCGGGTCTAATTGGCGATATAACCAGCCAAGCTGAAAAATCATTCACATGGAACTGGGGTAACTGGTATGCACAAAACAGTCTTGGCAAGGAATGACACTATCGGAGATCTGTGTTAATTAAGTTTACACCATTGTAGAGGGTTAATATATTCCGGAACTTTCATCTCCATTTTGTAATGCAGTAATTCATCAGAAGAGCTGTCATCATTTTCTGTCTCTGAGTCAGACTCCATAACTGCCTTAAGTTTAATACGCTCTTCATTTGGTTTGATAAGTAGGTGAAGTGTTAGAACCATGGTAGGCAAACTTTATCAACATTTTGAAAATTCCTGTCAGTAATTACTATTTACTAAATAGTTTAAAATCAAAATCGTCAGGAATTTTATTATTTATCGGCCACTATTTTGTATTATTTAAAAAATTTTTTGACTTCCAATAATTTGAAAGTGTTGGGTGGATTAATCATTAAAAAATAATTTAAAAGTTAACATTTTTAACAATTAATCTAGAAATTAATAGTTAATTTACGCATCCCTAATTTATTTACTTTTAAATGTGGACAATTTAGAACATTAACAGGTGTTCCAATAAGTTGGAGAGACATAAAGATTAGAAATGACTAGCTCTGGGTGGTTAGAGTTAGAAATGACTTGCTCTGGGTGGTTAGAGTTAGAAATGACTTGCTCTGGGTGGTTAGAGCTAGAAATGACTAGCTCTGGATGGTTAGAGTTAGAAATGACTAACTCTGGGTGGTTAGAGTTAGAAATGACTAGCTCTGGATGGTTAGAGTTAGAAATGACTAACTCTGGGTGGTTAGAGTTAGAAATGACTAGCTCTGGGTGGTTAGAGTTAGAAATGACTAGCTCTGGGTGGTTAGAGTTAGAAATGACTAGCTCTTATTGTTTACTTGATTTTTGTGTCTAAATGTTCGCAATGGACTGCTTCTTTGGTGGAGCTACGCTTTTCTTCACGCCAGTTTTAAGACTTTCTGTTTTAGAAAATTTTGGTGGCAAAGCATCAAGCCATTTACTGCTGCCAGTGTCAGCCATCTTTGTTGATGTTGCTGTCATCGCTCATGCAGGCTTGAGACTAGGTCAGTAACACACCTCGGGTACACAAATATACCCGATCTGTGTTGTTACACAAGCATACACACTTGACGAATGAATTCATTTGTAGGTTTTCATTGTTGAGATGCTTCACGGAGGCGTAGTTGCCGTGGGGGGTGAGGTAAAGTAGAGACAGAAATTTTGTTTTCCTCACTCAGCTTTCAGCGCTCGTTCTGTTGACCCACACGACCTGAGTAACACTGTGACTCTGCTAGAGACATTCTTTTAGTTTTAGTCTTGGACACCTGTTGAGGCAGCCAAGCGATGAGGTCACTGATCTCGCTCCATCAAACTACCAGTCTATGACTGTGATGGGTCCATATCTGAACATTGGTATATAGTGTTGTATGTGTAATTATGTTTAGGAAGAATGAGAGTATAATGTGTTTTCTCTGGTTGTTGGAAATGTTTGTAAGAGCAGAGAGCCCAGCTTGTGGATGATGTTCTGGGCTATGGTAACTAATATAAATAAATAAGTAATAAGGCAGTGGAAACCCAACTAAATATTCCTTGTTTTTTTTTCTATATTAGTGGGCATTATTTTTAGGACTTTGTCCTAAGTTATGGTATTCTGTTTGTAATGTCTTATTATTACAATAGCCATGCCCGACAGCACACAGATGACCAATACACTACACACGTATTCAGGACTGCGCTTGGGACACATCTTTTCGGACTTTATTTTGAAAATTAATGAAACAACACTTCTTTTTTAGTGATTAACGTAGCGGATCAACTACGTATTGTCATTTGTGTGGTTGGTGTGATATGGGTGTCTATTTGGTTGGTGTGATATGGGTGTCTATTTGGTTGGTGTGATATGGGTGTCTATTTGGTTAGTGCATGTAGTGTTGTCTCCATGTGAAGCGCTGTGAGCCCGGCTCCTGGCTGGGATACAGCACTATATAAATTATCATTTTATTATTATTATTATTAGTTGTTTTCTTCTTGATAGGTAAGTACAAGTTTTCCACTGAACTGGTCAGGGACTGGACCAAAGAACTTGTATCAGAGCGTGAGGACTCAGAACCCCTGAGAGGGACTCCTGACCCCAAACCTGAAAAGTCCAGTCTTTCCTCCTCGTCTCCTCTGTTACAGAAAAGAAAAGTTGAGCAAAAGTCAGAAGAAGTCCTACACTAGTTGAACTCATTTTATTGATTGAAAACTCTGGGTACTTTTGTTATATGGATTACATTCATAACATCTAGGAGAAATAATATCAGTCAATAAAAACATGGCATTTGTGTATATGTACATAATATATACATACAAGTTTTGTACAGAATGTTTACTTGTTAACCCATTTAAGTGAATAATACACACAGAGTGTGTAAAAAAAACATGCATTTAAGTAAACTATTTTTTATATATTTTTCATTTTTCCCTCAGGGTGATTACAAATATGAATGAGTCATTTATTTCTATATTTATTATTAAATTTTAAATAAAATATTTTTACATTGACTTTTATACAGATGGTAATTTGGAGCACTCTTTAATAAAAAAAACATTTTTATTATGAAGTCATTTAATTCAGTTTTTATAGACAATATTTCATGATTTATTGAAATAATCATATTTTTTAAATTAAGGAGTGTACAAATAGAATCTAGTGTAATAAAAATATATTTAAAAGTAGTATGACTTTCCAGTACTGTTTTAAACAAATGTCTGATTCGAGAGAAGACAACATTATTTATTAACTCATTTATGACTACTGTTGATTATTTATTTAACAAAGTTAATATAATGTATTTCATTTCATGAAAAATTAAAAATTGCAACAGAATTCCTTAAAAAATGAAACATCTTGTTGCATGCATTTTTAAAACTATAGTGAAATTTAATTTGGATATGTCTTAGGTCAACTAGCTAATTTAAAATAACAACATCCCTTTAGAGGAAATAGTTTCTAAATCAACAATTAGGCTGAAGAATTGCACGCCCAGATTCACTTTTGTTTTGTAGAAAAACTTCCCGATAAAAATGACCAAGGGAATTTTTCATTTTCCACCTTAGATTATACAATACCACAAATCCATTAACTAGCAGTGAATGTAATTAAATTATGAATTTTTTGTCTTTACTTCTGAGAAAACTTCATAATAAAATGAAAACTTCTTATTCAAGATAGATTGCACAAAATCATGTCCATTCTCTTGTACTCTGGTCTACAAAGTGTGGCCACTTTGAGAATGTTTTTTTAAAAAATCTCTTATATTATATTAACTTCACCGTCTGGTCGTGATATCTAGGTCAGGCGGGCGGAAAAACAAAAGTGAAAAATGATCCACTTCCCGTATCCTATCGAGCTGAAATTTTGCATATACACTTGGGTCACCTAACAATGCATTGTATCAAAATTTCAGATCGATAGAACATACCGTAATCAAATTAATTAATTTTTAGTTTATCTCTATGAAGCTGTCTGCTATAGTTGACCTCCATGGTTCACTGCATTTCACTCTAATCATCAATGACCACATCCCCATGTTTTTCAGCAAGGTGAGCTCAGTCACTTTCAGTCTGTAAATGTTTCTCGGGCAGTGTGTATTATATTGAACATAGTCAATACTTTGAGTTCTGTCTCATATATAAGGGATTTAAAGTAAAAAACTTTGTTTTTTTACGGATTGTTCAATTTCTCTTCATGAAAGTCATGTCCATTGCCCCCCCCCCCAAGCACTTTGAATCAGCTGGTACATGGTATACTTTATTTTAGTAACAATACATCAGTCACTAAAGAAGTGTTTCATTATTTGCAAAATAAGAATCAAAATTAATGTAATGTAACTCAAATTTTAGGATACAACATTCATTTTTTCAGGATCTTCCAATGAGGTTCTCTTTTGCAGCCTGCCACCTATCTTATTCTGTTTGTATTGGCAGCCTGAATTCTAATTCTGTTTGTATTGGTAGCTAGTCATCTAATTCTGTTTGTATTGATAGCCTGCATACTAATTCTGTTTGTAATGGCAGCCTGAATTCTAATTGTTTGTATTGGTAGCTAGCCATCTAATTCTGTTTGTATTGGTAGCTAGCCATCTAATTCTGTTTGTATTGGTAGCTAGCCATCTAATTCTGTTTGTATTGACAGCCAATTATCGTGTTCTGTCTTCTATTGACAAAGTGACCACAAAACAGGCGGAACACTAAACTCAAGTGGATGGAGAAGCTCAAGATCTGAGTAGTGAAGTTCTTAAGCCCCCCTCCCCTGACACTGCACGAGCCCCTAACTCACTACAAAACCATAGGACGACATCCATTAATTTCTTTTCATTTGACACCACAACGGTACGGAGTCGCGAAGATGATTGGATTTTCAATATGACCGACATTAACTCGTATTTTCTTCCAGAACTTTATGTCCCCATCCCATTCAGCCTCACCCTCACCTTTTAAACACGACCTAGTTGTTCGTTGCTCGGATAAGTTGCCTCTTTCTCCTCAGTTTGTGATGATGGCTGTGTAACTACACTCAAAGACAATTTTAATGTTCTGTCTAAAAGTTTGAAATTCATTAAGAAAACACGACGATTGCAGGACACAGCGTTGCATGGAGACCCTTCAAATACCAGCACGTGACACGCCACGTGCCAATACGCGCTTCTTGCCCCGGCACGCGCCGCACCTGGTTTGTTACTAATTTGGGAAATTTTTCATACACGAGCACCGGTTAAACCCACCCCGCTACTCCAGCACTGTGCACAACGGTTCCATTTCTACCTTACAACGGTTCTATTTTTAAATGGTTCGACTCGTGTGCTTACTTGCCATGGAGTTCACCAAAGTTTATATGTCCCTCACAAACTGTATGTGCTCACAGACTCTGAGAAGTGGACCTAGACTATACAACTGCGTGAAATTGGATGTAATGAATGTAATGCTTGATGTAGGAATCGTTAGTAAAGAAAGAAGTGTTGTTACCAAGAACAATGTACGAAATGGTTTCACTAAGAAATATTCAATTCACCCCATGGTAGTGGTATATAGCCCAGCATGCTTGTCGCAGTCTGTTCTCTCTCTCCCTCTTTCTCTCTCTCTTACTACTTTAATAAAAAACAACACTTAAATACTTAAATTTTTCTTAAATTCGTCTTTGTTGTCCCACTGTTTGAAAATTTTTGGAAGGCTGTTCCATAATTTTGGTGCAGCTGATTCAAATGAGGGCACGCCAAGGGACTTCCTCTCGTGTCCATCTACCAGGACAACTTTCACTAGGGGTAAAACGGGAATTCTCGGGGAAAGGGGTAATGCAGACACATTGGGGACATAAAAAACCCGCCAGAGATATTCACAATCCGTCGCTTGCACGCATACGCTAAGGGCCATATTGGTATACAAATAAATTCCCTCTGAAATATGAATCCCCCGTGTCCTTTTGACTTCAAACGCATAATCCTTTTCAGCTTCATAATAAGCCATTTGTTTGGCTGGGGCTCAGCCCCGGACCCATCGGGGAGGGTGGGGGGGCTACGACCCTGGCGTCGTGAAGACAGGACCTCGTGCCTTCAGGGATAACGTCAACATACAATTTTATATTTTGGGGTATCGGGCAAACAAGTTCGCAGACCCCTGGCGTACCTGACGGATTAAAATCCAGAAAGACAAGGAAGCCAATTACATTTGCTGGATCATGCATTGGATTGCCCCGTGGGTTGAGGACCCTTGAAGCTTGGACCAAAAAAATTTGATAGACTTCCGCTTTATTAAAGCTCAGCCAACTTTTGATAGGATTTCATGGTTTAAAAGTAGAAATGTGAAACATTTCCAAACATCGAGACTCATTGGTTAATTGGCATGTGACCTTTGACTGAGATGAAGGAAAGAATTATACATTAATTATTGCATTACTTTAACGTTGTATTAATCAAAATTATGTCGCTTAAAGAAAACCCAGCAACTCATATGAAACCATTGTCAAAAGTTAACAAATGTTTATTGTATTATGTATAACTGTTTCAGAATCAGGGCCAGACCAATATGTTTTTGTAACATGGCATCTTTCTCTAGTACTCCCTCACAATGGCGTTGCTTGAGTTGGTGCTGCCACAGTGGAGCAAACCTTTCCAGCTCTCTCCATGGTAGAAGAAAAACAAACCCAATAACAATAATGTGGTGCCGCCACTGATCCTTAGGGGCAAGTAGTTAGTCGTGAGACGGCTGCCCCCTTATGAGTAAGGGGCTGTCCATGAATGAAGTCACGCGAGTATGACCGATTTTAACCACCCCCTCCAATAGGACGTCACCAAGTTTTGAGGGGGGCCCCCCATGAAAGCCATTTTACTTTATGAAATTGAACATGTTTCAAATCACTTTAATGTCATTTAAGTATGTATTTTGTGTTAGGCTGCACTCTAATATTATAACGCGCATGCAGCCCATGTAAAACGTTATTAAATAAACTGTTAGCAAGCAGATAATTAAGTGGAACTTCTACTTAAAGTTGCATGTTTTGATGTGACGTGACATTTTTTTAAACATACCCCCCTCCCACCCTAGGTGCGTGACAGTGCGTGACATCATTTATGGACGGCTTCTAATTACAAACATTTCTTTTGGTGTATTCCAGCTCCAAGGGGTCGTAAAGGGAGAAAATTGAAAATGTCATGAGCGCCCGAGAATTTCACTTTAAGTTTTTAAACATTCGAATATCATGGTTTGCTAGAACCTATTGATTTTAAAAAAAAAATTTTTTGTACTTATGATTATGATTATAAAAGCGTTTGATTTAAAATATTTTGAGGAAAAAAAAAAAAAAAAAAGAACTTAAAAAAAAATGAAAATTGTAAAGTAAAGCATAGAGCAACCTGTTGCTAACTTTATTATTTTCCAGTTTATGTAACTTCATTATCTGTCTCCCTGATGTTAGGAATCATTGGAATACAAATATATAACAGTTAATTCCTCTCTCCATTGTATAATGTCATTTAGAAAACTGACCACTACAACTACAAATACCATAATAATAACAGTCACCATTTGATATTTCCCTTCCTTAATATATTGTCTCTGTCCAGTTCTAACAGTCGCTCATTAAGCTATCGCATAAATATTTATTGACACCAAGCAATGGGATGGGAAGGAGGACAGTATTTTCAGCCAATATCACTAATATCAGATTTAGTTTCCTCAAAACGGTTTGAATCTGTCACTGTTAACAGTCTCTCCCCCCTACCACTGCCCCTTATCCTGGATTTTAAATTTGGGGTTACTTTATCCAACTTGATCAACACTGTCACTGATGTGATCAACACTGTCATGGATGTGATCAACATTGTCACTGATGTGATCAACACTGTCATGGATGTGATCAACATTGTCACTGATGTGATCAACACTGTCACTGATGTGATCAACACTGTCATGGATGTGATCAACACTGTCACTGATGTGATCAACACTGTCACTGATGTGATCAACACTGTCACTGTTGTGATCAACACTGTCACTGTTGTGATCAACACTGTCACTGACGTGATCAACACTGTCACTGACGTGATCAACACTGTCACTGACGTGATCAACACTGTCACTGATGTGATCAACACTGTCACTGACGTGATCAACACTGTCACTGACGTGATCAACACTGTCACTGATGTGATCAACACTGTCACTGATGTGATCAACACTGTCACTGATGTGATCAACACTGTCACTGTTGTGATCAACACTGTCAACAATGTGATCAACATTGTCACTGATGTGATCAACATTGTCACTGATGTCATCAACACTGTCATTGATGTGATCAACACTGTCAACAATGTGATCAACACTGACGTAGGAACACAGAACTGAAAACTGAACTGAAATCAGATCAAATAAAGACTTGAACAAAATGAAAATTTTAATTTTTTACATCAAAACAGACCTGCTCTTAATTTTGTCACTAAGGACATCAGTGGAGGATTATCAACTTACCATTAACAAGAAACTACACATTGAACTATTCATTACATGTCTAAGTCAGTTACAAGTATCTGTAACAAACAAAAATATACATTCTTTGGAAAAACTGAAAATGTCTTTATTTCTATTGTTCAAATATAAATATGTGCAATGAAAACTAAACAAGTTTACCAAAATCTAAAAAAAATCTAAGACTAAGATTGAGAATTTAAGTCCCATACAAAGCTAACAGTTTGTGTTGCAGGAAGTGGCCTGTCTACATAGCATGAATATCAAACACACTGACAAGGGCAGGCCACCTTGAATAAGCAGAGCAATAGGGATAACAAGATATAATAAAAAATAAAATTTACAATCAGGTCAAAAATACAAGCTCTATTGGTTTGCTGAGCACGGGAGACCATAATGCTACAGGATTTGATGAACTATTTTTATTAATTTATTCATTCAACTGTGGTAGTACATTAATGGCATTGGCCATAGCAATACATTACCTGGCCATGACCACAGCAATACATTACTTGGCCAGTCTGTTGTATGGTCAGTTTCTCAATATGACATGTAGACAATAGTAAAGTAATAGGTCTGACATGTATTGACACAAGTAACATTACCGATGATAAACTTTGATTCCATTTGGTTCTTGAATATTATGAATATCAATAATTAAACTCAAAGTTTATGTAATGCCATTAAGAAGCCGATGGAAATGTCCAAGACTTCATGCTGTCCGCCCTGGCACTGCCTACATGCTGAAGATTGCGCTATACCAACACATAGCTGAGAAGTGTGGCCTTGACCTTTATGCTCACACAGGACTCATGTATCACCCACAAACATCTGAAAACAATCGCCATGTCTAACAACTATTTCATTAAAATAGGAAATAAATTTAAATACGTGAACCAAGTAAAACGTGACGTGATGTTTCAGTTGACTTAAGTCAAGCATCATAATGTTTCGGCTGACTTAAGTCAAGCATCATGTTTCGGCTGACTTAAGTCAAGCATCATGTTTCGGCTGACTTAAGTCAAGCATCATGATGTTTCAGTTGACTTAAGTCAAGCATCATGATGTTTCGGTTGACTTTGTATTTTGATGTGAGGAACGTTAATAGTACTCAGGCTGGTAGGTGTTTTCTTGATGTCTTATCTAATGAATGATGTAACTTTGCAAGTTGTTCATAGCTATCTACTTCTTCTCTCATTATCTGCTGTACCCACTCAGAACTCTCCTGTTTTAACTTTAAGCCAGTTGGAAATGTTAGGCTCTTTAAGCTACTTCAATTTTGTCTTCAATAAATTTTGTGCCTAGGTCAACTCTTAAACCTGCTTGGGTAAACTCTTAAACCTGTGTGGGTCAACTCTTAAATCTGGATGGGTCAATTATTAAACCTGGATTGGTCAACTCTTAAAAACTGGATGGGTCAATTCTTAACCCTTGATGGGTCAACTCTTAAACCTAGATGGATAAAAAAAATTAACAGGTGTGCCGACAAAAAATGATTGGATTTTCCCATCAATATAAAATAACAAACCAACTTACTAGAAAAAACCTTCCAGAATAATAAGGAGAAATTTAAAACTGAGATTCATTAAGTCTTATGTAAAATAATTTTTTTCTTTGTAAGACTGGTTGTGGTTTATAACACGCCAAGACTCGCAAGCAAACTTCTCTATTTTCATCTGGCGGACCTACCAGTTTAATACTTTATTATCTACTCGTTCATTACTTTATTACCTACCAGTTTATACAACTTTATTATCTTCCTTCCTGATGTTGGGATACAAATCTTAACTCCTTTCTCCATTCTTTAATGTCATCCAAAAAAAACTGATTACAACTACAACTGAATACTGGTAAATAACTGACATATTTTTGCCAACTCATTAGCTACAGTCAGCTAATGCGGTTATGCTGTGAAAAAATCACTTTGATTGAATTGGCCAGTAAGAAAAGTCTCTTTGATTCGATTGGCCACCAATGGAGGAAGATGGGAGGTTATCACATCACTGCAATGTTTTTAAAAAAAACATATCTACACTCACAACGTTTTTTATGTACATTTAGGAATTTAAAATAACCTTTATAAATATTGGTTTGCGAATGGCTAAATATGTATCAAGTGACATGCATAGCGTAGATGTAACAGCTATTTATAGAATGTGTTCGCCTTCTTCATCGTCATCGTCCTCATCAATGTTGGTCTTCATCTCAGCCTCCATTTCGTAGCTGACCACCGAGTGTTTGGCCAGGATCCTCAGCAGAGGTCGAAGTTTCAACCACCACTGGTCTTTTGGGATACGTTTTCTGAAAAATCAACATCGACACTTAGGTTTGTTTCGTGGCTGGGTTTTACTTATGAAATTATAATTTATTGGTTATATTATATGTCAACACAAAGACCCATCGTACAACTATGTCAACACAAGGACAGATCATACAACTAGGTCAACACAGACACATCATACAGGTATTTCATCACAAAGAAACATACAGCTTTGTCAACACAAAAACACATCATGCAGCTATTTCATCACAAAGACATATACAGCTATTTCATCAGAACGACACAAGTTTGTCTTTGTTGACAACTCACTCAAAGTCTGTGTATTCTGCCAGCTCCTCAACAGGGGTGAATGTTAAATGTCTCTTCATCATTCCCAGGAGAACTACTGTGTCAGCATTGCCAGTTCTTACATTACCTAGACAACAGACGACATGGTAAAATCTACACAAGAATTTAGGGGGGGGGGGACTACATGTGAATTTATGGTATAACCGTACAAAAGGTTACAGGTATATCTGTACATATGTTAGGATTGTAATATTGTATAAAAGATGACATGTTAACATTATACAAAGTCAAGAAATAAGTATATTATCTTTTTCATTTAAATGACCACATATTTGATTGCTAAGTGTTGTTTAACCCCTTTTCAGACCATGAAGGCCTATGGGACAGGTGAAGTAGCGTTTATAAGTTTCATTGACCACTAATGAGCACAATCCCCGGGGGCCTTGCCAGTACCACGACTCCAACCCGTGACTCTAGTTCTTGCCACGGTTCGGAAGTTCAGCTCGCTACCACTTAGACCACCACACCCCTATTAAGTGTTGTTTAGACCTTAAGAATCAAATACAACTGATCATTTTTTCTATTCCAGCTGTAGTGTCAACCATAATGATACTAGGTTGTTATTGTCCAAATATAATATTAATGTTTATTTCAAGAACAGATCTTTAACTTTGGAAAAAGAAGAGCTAACCTTTGACATCGGTGT
This sequence comes from Radix auricularia, assembly GCA_002072015.1. NCBI lineage: Eukaryota > Metazoa > Mollusca > Gastropoda > Lymnaeidae > Radix > Radix auricularia. Next base: position 535,841 of record MUZC01004612.1, on the reverse strand, counting down.
ATTGCTCAACCATCTCAGCCAACCACTCAACACCCCTGGCAGCCATTTTTGTTCCGTAATTACGATCGAATGGGGAAGGATAGCCTCCCTGCTGCATGTGTCCTAGCACATTCATGCGGGTGGTAAAGACCGGGTGGCCTTCTTCAGAGAATAGTCGATTCACGAAGTCAGTGGTGTAGTTCTCATTGGCCAGTTCATTTCTATGGGGGCAATATGGCTTCATTAGATAACAATATGTGGTAAACTGAACTTGAACATATTCCAGAGCACTTCTAGTATAATATTTTCAGGGCATATTTAAAATTTATTCTAGTTAAAATTAAAATATATACTTTGGTGAATCAAAAAATATGTCAGGACACAACTAGGACATTCTGGGCACAAAAAACATAACTGTGGTACATCTAGAATTTATTATGAAGCACATGTAGAACATGTGTCATGCAAATCTATAACATATGCCAGGGCACATCTTTAACATATTTTAGGGCACATTGACAATATGTACTGTTAGATCTAGCATTTATGCCAGTACAGTCTAGAAAGATTGATTATTTAAGATTAAGATTTTAATTAAGTTCAGTAAAACTGATTATTCTATAAACACACTGTTAATGCATATTTAACTCTTAATGTGCCATAAGGTTTTTGGAAAACTTCCGCCACAGTGCGTAAGAATTTCCCGAATTGCGATCAACCGGTTATGAAATTTTAAAAATTGCATATAATCCGTTTATATTATTATTGTCATAGTGACTTCATCTTTCAGGATAAGAATGGTTATTTTAAGTATCCAAAAGACCATATTGAGTTTAAAACAATTTTTACCTGTTGTTAGTACAATTATTTTAGTAATAAAGTATAGCAAAATCGTATCTTCGAAAAAAACGTAAAAACTACAAAAAACCTTCGTGAATTGAGCGATAACACTAGCGAGGGAAACATCATTTTTCATGCACTGAAGAGTTTTTATTTTCTGTAATTTAGTTTCTAAAGAGAGTTCTATCGAGTCGCGCATTATCTCACTTTGGGAAAAAAAAATTAAATCGCGCATTATCTCGCTTTGACACATTAAGAATTAAACACTAAATTTAAAAAATGTTTGTCTTTACCTGAGAATTAAACCTCTTTGAACTCCAGCATTCAGAATTTTGTCTTTCAAGTGCTCCACATCTTGCTGAAATATTTACCAAATTGATAACTATCTTCAAGTATAAGTATCTTCAACTTGTATCAATACATCAAACCATTTTATAACCACAAGAACCTTCAACTTATCAATGAATGTCAAATGTATCCCAGTGTCATAAATTCTATGCCTAAGATATGCTAATTTAAAAAGGTGTGAAGAAAAGGTGAAATCTAGACGTTACCTTTAAGTCCAAGACATTGAATTTCTCTTCATAGATATAAGCAGCATCTGCTCCACTAGCTAAACCAGCAAGAGTGGCAAGGTATCCACAGTAACCTCCCATTGTCTCGGCCACAAACACTCGACGTTTGGTACCAGTGGCTGACTGTTTGATTCGGTCACAGATCTAAGGGGGACAATTGTGTAATCAAACATTTGATTCCTTTAGGATTGCATAGGAAAGACTTGGATCATATGATCTCAGTATTTACAGCCAACTTATTTAGGTCAAAACTTTAAAACTCTTAATAGGTGGCCTTTTGGCTGACATAAGTTAGATCAAGTAAAAAATCTTTGTAAATACAGCTTTAAAAATTACTTTGACTAAATATACTACCCATACAGCTTCATAAATTCATTTAACTAAAAATACTACCCAAACAGCTTCATAAATTCATTTAACTAGAAATACTACCCAAAAATCTTAAAAAATTAATACAACTAAAAATACTATCCAAGCAGCTTTAACTTCACACACAAGACTACTCCGATACAACTAGCAGGATTTGATTTCATGACTGACGTTGACTCACATCTGTGATCTCATTGAGAGCTGTGTCAGCACCCAGGGAGAAATCTGATCCAGGGATATTGTTGCTAATGGTGCAAGGGATCACAACTATAGGTATACACAGGGATGGGAACATCTCACGGGCCTCTGCCAGCTGGTAGGCACTGTGGAAGGCCTGGAAATACATGTGACAAGTAATATAATACATGAGACAATCAATACATCAATACATATGACAATAAAATTGACTCTCATTTGTACTCCTTTTTATTCAACGCAATCATGCATTACCCATTAAACAGAAGATTACATCTCATGAAATTCAAGAGTTAAACTCCACCAATCTAACCTTATAATGAAGATCTTTGATTTACCCACCACGCTTCCAAATCAACTAAATTCAACAACCCATAAAAACAAAGTTTTTGACTATAAATCCCTTATATATGAGGCAGAACTAAAAGTATTGATTATATTCAAAATAATATGCATAGCGCGACAAACATTTATAGACTGAACTTGACTTAACTCTCAAATGCTGTAAAACAGGGATGGGTGGGGGTGCGGGGTGGTCACTGATCGCTGGAGTGAACTCAGCAAACACGTGGATGTCAACAGCAACAGCCGGCTATTTTGATACAATGCATCGTTAGGTGACTCAAGTCTATGAGGAAAATTTCAGCTCGTTAGCATCACGGGAAATGCATCATTTTTAAATCATTTATATTAACTTCACTGACGTCTCCTCGTCCATCCGTCCGTATGGTACTGTCGGGCAGAAAAACAAAAGTAAAAAATGACCCATTTCCTGTGATGCTATCGAGCTGAAATTTTGCACATTGACACAATGCATTGTATCAAAATTTCAGATCCATCGAATGTACCGTAATTAAATTAATGCACTTTTAGTTTATTTCTACATAAATATATAATACCCATCTGTTGTTGTTTACATCCACGAGTTTGCAGAGTTCACTCAGATGCTCGGTGACCACACCCCCACTCCCGCCCTTCCCCATTTTAGAGCATTTAGGAGTTAAGTCACTTTCAGTCTGTAAATGTTTGTTTTGAATGTAATCAATACTTTTAGTTCTGTCTCATATATAAAGGATGTATAGTCAACAACTTTGTTTTTACGGGTTGTTTTTTTAAACTTTTGTTTTTCCGCCGCCCCGACGGACGGATAAAGATAAGTTATTATAAGGGATTTAAAAAGAGACACAACTAGATTACCTCAAATCAACTAAACAAGGGACACAACTGGATTACCTCAAATCAACTAAACAAGGGACACAACTAGATTACCTCAAATCAACTAAACAATGGACACAACTGGATTACCTCAAATCAACTAAACAAGGGACACAACTAGATTACCTCAAATCAACTAAACAATGGACACAACTAGATTACCTCAAATCAACTAAACAAGGGACACAACTAGATTACCTCAAATCAACTAAACAATGGACACAACTGGATTACCTCAAATCCACCGACTATCATAAGGCCATCAAACTTGAACTCGGCAAATTTGAGGGCAATCTTTCCAACACCTACATCCTGTGCCCATTGTCTGAAATAAAGATAAAGAAATTGAATCATATGGAATGAACGATTTTACTGTGCATATGAATAGTATGTACTGATAGGTGACAAATATGAGCTTAAAGATATGAGATCACACCAAAACAAATATGACATGTCAATGACAATTGATGTGAGGATGTGTGTCAATGACAGGGGGACATGTTTGTCAATGACCTGTGATGTGTGCATCAATCAGAAAAATGACATGGGACATATGCATCAATGACATGGGACATGTGAATAAATGACTTAAATGACATGGGTACATGTCTGCCAATGGCATTTTGACAAGTTTGTCAATTAAATGGAGACATGTGTGTCAGTGACATTAGAACATTTTGTGTCATTGACTAGTGGACATGTGTGTCAATGACATGGGCGCATGTGCATCATTGACATGGGACATGTGCATCAATGACATGGGCCATGTTCATCAATGACATGGATACATGTGTCAATGACATGGGCGCATGTGCATCATTGACATGGGACATGTGCATCAATGACATGGGCCATGTTCATCAATGACATGGATACATGTGTCAATGACATGTGGACATTGTCAATGCCATGGGCAAATAAGTGTCAATAACATGGGGACATGTGTGTCAGTGACACTTATTTCAACACTGACTTACTTCTTAGTGCCCAAGAAGGAGCCACCTTTCCCGGCCCACCCTTGCACTTCCGTCCAGGTCATTGGGTAGACCTCTCCCTTGATGAGCCCATCGAAGCTGTCATGGATGCCAAGAACACGGAAACCTTTTGTTAAACTGATACGCACAAATGACCTGACGGCAGCGTTCATGCCACAAGCTGGCGCTCCTATGTTCATGATGGCCAGGTTTCTGTGAGACTGGAGGGAACAAATTATATTATCTATTAATATCTAATATTAATATTGTCCATTCTATTGATCAAATTATTATGCATTCATATCCAAATTTCCAAAACTCACACCCACCAATAACGTTTGGCTTAATAGAATTTAGAACATAGAAATTGCTTGAGGGTGTTCCAGAAGTGCACCTCTAAGGCTGTTACAAAATTGCACTCTGTTTTGAACAGTTTAATCATTGAATTTTTAAAGTAATATAGTCATGACTTTTATTTGTTCCCTGTTTATCAATTAAATTATTAACTGTTGAATCAAGTGGACAAGCAAGGACAATGAATACAAGACAATCTCAGACCTGCACCACAGAAAGATATATAGATACACAACACCCACACTCCCTAGATATGGTGGGTATACATCAATATAAGACCTGCACCACAAAAAGATATATAGATACACAGCACCCACACTCCCTAGATATGGTGGGTATACATCAATATAAGACTGGATAACTAGCAAACAAACTCTGTGAGTGATTATCTAGATATTGTTCTGAACAAACAGCAAGAGGTGGGCTGTGCAAAATTCCCTAACCTAACATTTTAACCTAATTATTGCTACATTTGTCACGTTCATCAACTACACCAGCTGGTTCATCAGGGGCAAGTTGGAATGTTTGACATTATTAGTAAATACAACATGTAGAATTTATAACTGGGAACATTGCCAGGGCACATCTAGAACATATTGTTAGGGTGCAACCAGAACATTGCCAGGGCACATCTAGAACATATTGTCAGGGCCCATCTAGGACATATTGCCAGGGCGCAACGAGAATATTGCCAGGGCACATCTAGAAAATATTGCCAGGTCACATTTAGAACATATTGACACTCCATGACTTCTCTCTTCAGTGACTGCACTCCATGACTTATTGCTTATTTAACTTCTGTCTTCTTTGACTGCACTCCATGACTTCCTCGCTTCTTTGACTTCTCTCTTCTGTGACTGGACTCCATGACTTATCTCTTAAGATAATACACAATTAAGGCAGAGTTATGTCTTGGGCATTTGTCCACTTTGAGCAGGGGTCACTAGATGACCGGCTAAAACCTTGGCTGAATCACATGAGGTCTCACTTTCAGGTGGTCAATCTGTGTGTAGGGTTATGTTGAGTGATAGATTGCTTTCCTTTCAGTAAATCTTAAAATTAATTTTTTATATAAATGGTTAAATTTTGTTCATCTTTCCCTTGAAATGTTTTCATGACTGACAATCAGATTTCTGCTGAAATGTTTTCATGACTGACAATCAGATTTCTGCTGAAATGTTTTCATGGTTCACTATTGTGGGAGCCATAAGAGGGATACAAATAAAACTATATTTTATTGGCAGTTTTTATGCACATAAAAATAAAGAAAACTTATAAATTAGCTATAATTGAATCAGAGCGGAAAAGTGCATTTATAGAAGAAAAATTACTGGAGGCAGCCTTGAAAGCAAAAGATATGGTTTTTTTAGTCTGATATTTATAAAATTAGCCCTATTCAAATGTAATTAAAAATAGTATTTCTTCTAATCAATTGTCTCAGAAAGCCTATTTTATAGACAATATACCCAAGAAAAAAAACTTAAAGATAATATAAGCAGCAGTGAAAGCTCTACAAGTCCTTAAAATGAAAGTCATTCAAGGCAATGCAGTATACAGTGAACCACTCTATCAAGCAAAAAAATTTTTTTTTTGTTATGTTTCTTGCCTCCCATTATAAAGACATCAAGTCCATGGACCTACCAGAAATTCAACTACTGATTTATCACAAATTAAATTAATTAATTTTAAAAAAGAGAAACCCCAAAAAATGCAAGTCTACCAATAAAATAAAACTGGGTGAGAAACATGCTAGCTGGGAATTATATATGTAAACAATGAGTTTGTAAGCCATAGATTTGTGAACAAAAGGATTTGTGAACAATAGGCACCATTTAAATAAAGGAAACTATGGATTGTTGATACATGATTATTAAGCAGGAAGAAGTTTCAATGTCTATCCTACACAAATAAAACAATAAAATGGCCAATACTTTTTTCATAACCTCTTTGATCTCTCTGATTTGGTACATTTAAACAAAACTAAGCGATAAATAACAAGCCTAAGTGAGTACATATTTAATAACCCTAAAAATTGCATTTGTTGCAATCCTTTTGAGTTGCATTTGTTGCAATCCCTTTGAGAAAGAGGTGCATTTAACACAAGTGTCACAGTCTTTAATTTTTTATTATTTTATTCATATTTGATGATTTTATTTCAAATCTCTCAAAATTATATTTAAAAACGCGAAGAAAAACAATTGAATTATAATTGCACAATTTTAACAACCTGTTAAATTTTAATTGATAAAGAAGAAAAAAAAGCTTGATTATTTAATAGTAGGGAAGTGGAGAGTCAAAGAGACCAAACGATATCATAAAGAAGCTGTCATATTCAGACTTACTACGTGGTCTGTGAATGGGTAACATTGAGGATCCTGAAAAAACTCATTTCTGTTACAAAATATCCAAACAATCTCCTAGCAGGGGAGATAATGTCTACAATCATGTGTGCCAAGGATGATACAAGAATGTATAAATTAAATTATTTGAGCTATCTTTACTTTTAAAATAAATATAGTGATATGTAGTTCAGAAATAGAATGCATTTGAATGCATAGGAACTTGTAGTGATATAAGTAATTATGTTTAGAAATAATGATTTTTTTAAACTAAGCTATTTTATATTAAGAGTATGGAGAGTAAAGGGTAACATATCATGGACTAAAAAAATGATGAGTAGGAGAAGATGACTTCAGAAAATAATTCAGGAAAGAATGGGAAAATTAAGAAAATGTTAGTAGGTTTAAAAAGGCAAATGAATAGGGATTCAGTTGATTTAACAGTTATTGTTATTTAATGTGGATTATAATTTGTTAAACAGGATGTGAAAATTTAGATATATGTCAGTTGGAAAGATAAAAAGTAGATTTCAAAATAATGTTTACTTTTAACATGTTACATTTGACCTATTAAGTTTGGAAGACACTAATAATAATTAGGAACCACTTATGTCTTCACATGACCTTTACATACTGCTCTCTTACAAGTTACTATTGTAGATACTCATTCTAGAGCAGCAATTGGCTAATCAAACTTTTCTGACAAAAAAAACCAACAACAAAACTCTGGTGCCATCTGATTCTAGTGTATATATATTCTATCTTTCAGTTGACTTTTTTGAATTTTGTAGAATATGGAAAATCTCTGTTATCTAAAATGACAGTGTTATTGTTCAATGGACTTAGACAAGATTATCAATTTCTCCAGTGAGAGAATCAAATACTGCACTTATTCTCTTGTACTGTAAATGTTTTTCAAGATGGCTTGACAAGGAGTAACAGTAATAGCTTAGGAAGAAAAATAACTATGTTATGAACTATGAACCTCTTTTCTAAGCTTATGACAATTTCTTTAAATAGCAACTGTTAAAATTTTGATATCAATGTTTATTTTATTAACAGAACATTAAACAAAATTTATTAATATTTTTACACAATTTTGTTTACATAACTTGAAAAAAAAAACACCAATTAACTTAAATGTAACCCCCCCCCAAAAAAAAAAAAGGACAAACAGCCAGTAGAGTAGCCAATGGATAAATAAAACCCAATCTTTCTTAATTAAATGTGGACTTAGGTTGAAATTTTAAGAAGAGAGGAAAGGAAAGCTGTTATGTTGTTAGAAATGATATACCTGCTTCCAAGATGGTCTGATCTAGAAAAAATATGAACACATAAATGTAATAAAGCCATTGTTTGACTGGCCATTAAAAAACCCATCAGTCTCTTGCCTCACAAAGGTGCAAAGAATTTTACAAAGGAATTATGTGCCCATTTGTGTGCTTGTATCTTGTTGTTTGAGAAAGAAGATTAATGTTATGACACATTAGATACAAAAACTTAATGAAATGTCAATATAATTGTGTGCCTAGAAGCTAAGTTAAAATACAGGTCACCAACTTTTAGTTTGAATTATTAGTGTGGTTAGTAAATGTTGACCAGGTATGAATAAGCAATAAGTGCAAAAATTTTATTTTTTTTAAATATGCCAAATGAAGGTCTTAACATAATAAACAAATATTTTAAATTTAAGTGAGTTTTGTAATTATATTAATGATAAGCATTCATTTCAGTTGGATTTTGTGTGTTTTAGTAGCCAAGAAAATAGTTTATTGAAGAAGTTTAAAATTATAACAGATGTTTGATGATTCATTATAAAAAGAAACAAAAAAATTAGGTATTAAATATTTGGCTTAATATAATATTTGAACTAATTTGCCATTAAAATTTATCTCACACAACTGAAGATGTCAATTAAGTGGCCGCTATAGAGTTGTTTCTGATTCATGTGAAGGTGCACAATAAGTTACACTGGGTATCAGTGTGCACTACACAGAAGTGAATGTATAATCCACTGGAGCAATCAATATCCCACCAAAGTAAGTGTATGACACAGAGGCCAATGTGTACCACAGCAAGTACATTGTATAACACTAAGATGTACTACACACAAGTAAAGGTAAAATCACACAGCAGAGGTATTGTACCACACAGCAGACAGACTCTACCCTACAGAGGACAATGCTTACTGTGCATTAAAAAAAATTGAGAGTGAAGAGGATTTTCTTTATAAACTCTATTTCTGATCCTATAGTTAAAGCTAACGAGACCATCAAAAATTAACAGTGAACCATAGATAGGTTTGTTTCAATTCATTAACTTAAAGGTTGCTGATTAAGAACATGGCTTATAAATAGACCTAAACCAATAGATGTCATATTTACATTTACTGAATGTAAATCACAAATCACTTAAGTCAAATGATCTCTGATAACCAATAACTTTCAAATGAACTATTAAAACACTTAGTTAGATCAAAAAATGTAATTTGTATGGATGCAAATTACATTTTAAAACTATTTTTCTGTTTGTTGAGAGTGAATCAATGAGTTGCTAAATTCCATCCCCATGTGATTGTTATAGGCACAGGCAATTGAAACTGTTCTGTATCATATAATATTCAAGTCAACCAGTTATTGTTATGGCAAGGAACTCTCTGGCTATACAACTAGCTTTGTTATTTTATTGAAAAGCCCCCTTATCACCATAATAAAGATTATTATTTAAAATGACAATGAAAAAACATAAAATGCAAAGAAAACCAATAATTTTGAGATGACAATAAAAGAATGACATTCTCCTGCAGAGCAAGTTTGGTATTTAGAAGCATAGATCTCACCTTGTCCTCGTGAGAGGTAGGTTTCATGTGGGATGATGGCGGTCGCAGTTTGCTCAACAATCGATAGGTGTTCAAGTTATTTTGGAAGCTCCTGTTTTAATTATTGATTAAAAGTTTCATATCATTATTGACTTAGTCTTTTCATTGAAAGGGTTATATATTTATATTTTACATGGTCTTTTCATAGATTTATGTATTTTGTTACAATCTTTTCATGAATGCCATATGAATACATTTGTGATTATCTAAAAAAAGTTTTAGTAATTCTTAATTTTAGAAATGTTTCATTGGGCTACATAAGTGCAAGAGTCAATATAGATGATGGAGATAGTTAGGGCTGTTTTAGTATCAAATACAAAATACACAAACAAAGTGTGTAATGAAAACAATAAATTTAAGCATTATTATTTAACTAATACATTAGTAAAAATTTCGGCTAACGCCTTCCTCAGTACAATTAACATAAAGTACTTACATTAGTATTAAAATTATACATAAACTAGGGTATCACCCGTCAAAAATGACAGAAGTTTTAAAAATAAATGTATTTCAGCTTCAATCTCTTTATTTTGAACAAATGTTCATCAGAAAAAAAAATCAATATATATAATATACAAATTAATGTATGTATGTAAGTTTGTCTCTTCGGGCTGGGGGCCCTGATTCTCTTTTCGTAAACGTTTAATATTGTATTTCCCATTCTGTAACATGGTCTCAACAAATGTAGCTTACATATTAAATATGATCATAATTGAAATGAACAAATGTTTCAAAAACTTACATCTTGCAACTACTGGGCCAGGGGACCCTTAATGTCATGTCTTGCTTATGTATTTAAATATAAATCAATGTATGTATGTATGTTTGTCCATTAAAGCTGACTAAACCATTCATCCGATCACGATGAAACTTTAGGAAATTGTTGGTTGCTCTTACGGAATGGTTTATGTGAAAAATAAATTTGAACATTGACATTCGTGGTGCCCATGTACCCCAATTTTTTTTTTCCATTTATATTATATTAGTCATATACAAATTAGTTTAAGCGTTGGCTTCATGAAAAATGATTGGATCTTAACCAAACTTAATACATACATACTTTATAGCCCATATTAAAATACAATACGGTTTTTACCTCCTAATGATAATTGCTTTGGGGATGGGGGTCAAAATCTTTATTTTCGTTTAGTGCTAAAGACTTTATTTGTGCCTATATGAGATATATACAAATTAAGATTGTTATCGGATAACCGGTTAGCCGTTCCTCAGATCAGGGCCGGTCACTTTTATTTAGGACCGGTTAACTGCAAATTCAATAAGCCCATATAATAAGCTTATTACCTGCACTTCGGTTTTGTTATGACTAACGTGCGCGACAGTGACTTCAAATCGCTTTCTCCATATTTCGGGATATAAATAATATACACTAAATCACTTTTAATTTACTTCGCCTACTACTAAGAATGATGTTTTTAAATTTTGATTGGCTTAGTTATCTAGGCACCGTACGAGAGCAAGGCGCTAGCTCTGTGCGCGTTTGATGTGAACAACAGCAAAGGTTGCCGACTGTTACTATTTATGATAATTGACAATCAGTTAAATGAAAAGACTTTATCAAGGAAAAAAAAGTAATTTGACAAAATTTATTGTAAATAAAAAGAAAATGATTATAAACAAAGAATTTCCAATACAAAGACTAAATACAGTACTTTAAAAAAAAATTCAAGATCGCAATGTGCTCACAAATATACAATTAATGTAATTATAGTCTGTTTCTTATAAAGACAAGGAAAGCTATAAAAGCTTATGACTCCGTGACCTATCAGCATTCACTAGTCATCAGTTTATAGTCTGTTTCCCCGCATCCAAAAAATTATTTTTTTAAATGACTGAGATTGCAATGATAGTGGTCCATGTGCTCACAAAATGGAAAACAATGTAAGTATAGTCTGTTTCTTATAAAGACAAGGAAATCTATAAAAGCATATGACCCCGTGACCTGTCAGCGTTCTCTGGTCACCGGTTTATAGTCTGTTTCCCCGCATCAAAAAAAAAAAAATGATCGGCGCTCGCCGCTGTGTGAAGTACTTATAATACGAGAGTCATTTGGTAGACATAAAGATACCGCCCGATTAATCGATCCTCAAATTCAAGTTCGGTCTTTAACTGACAGTTTTCAAACGAGTTTGACTTAAAATTGTCACATCGATATAAAATTTGATGTTTTCTATAAAAGTATTTGTGTGCGTTGGAAAAAGATCACAGCGCATCCGAGCTGAACACAAGTGGGCGGTGAGGTCACGTGAAGTCACCATCAGACGGCGAGATGCGAAATTTGATACACACTCTTTTTGTTGGGTCTCAAAAAATTAAGGAAAAATACCGACCGCACAGTAAAATTGTCTTTTTTTAAAGGGTTAACCAGTCCTCGCAAACGAACTTGACATTTGATAACATGTTGTTTTAATACATAAAATTAAATATTAATCATTGCGGTTTACTTCTTTGTTGGAAAGATTTATTATTATTATTTTTTAATTAGCTGTTTCGACGGTAGTGCAGCAGAGGGGAACACTAGCGTTGGTACATAATAGACCGCTTGGATGTCATATCAGACAACGTGGGGTGATGCTTTCTGTTGTTGGTTCACAAAAGATAGTAAAACTTGGGACCAACGATTAACCGGCTAACCAGTCTTTTTTTGAACAGTTAACCGGTCCTCAAAAACGAGGGGTCTTAACGACCTTAATACAAATTGCTTAAGCGTTAACCACATGGGAAAATGGATAGATCGTAACCAAACTTGGTGTAAAATAATTTGATAGCTCATGTATAAATTCTATAGGACATTGGATACAATTTCTAATGTTTATCCCTTCGGGCCGGTGACCTTGATTCTTTTTTCGGAAACGTTTAAAATTGTATTCCCCATTCTGTGCTATTGTCTCGACAAATTTTGATAATACATGAAATATGATCCAAATTGAAATGAACAAATGTTTCAAAATGTACATATTGCACAAATTGGGCCAGGGATCATTTAATGTCATTATTTATCTAAATATATAAAAATGAAAGTATCTCTCTCTGTGTGTGAGTGTGTGTGCATGTCCTTTATAAACCATGCATCTGATCGTCATGAAACTTTTGGAGACAGTTTAGTACACTCCCTGGATGATTACTGGCAACATTATTTTCTATATTTAACACTCATGGGGCACCGGGTTCCCATAATGTCAATTTTTGCTTACTTGAGCTATAAAAATAGTTAAGAGTTAGCTACTGTATAAATTGATGGATCTTAATCAAAGATAGTACAGTATATAAAAATTTTACAGCCACTATATAAATACTATAGGGCACTGAACTCTTAATGATCATTCCTTCGCTGCCGGGGGCACTAAATGCCTTTTTTTTCTTAAATGTATAAGTTTTATTTCCCATTCGATTATTAATGATCTCAATAAAAAATGACAAATATATCCTATATTGTGCAGATTAAAAATGAAAAGGTGTTTTCAACTTTACATTTTACAGTGAATGGGCACTGAGACCAAAAATATATGAGCTATATAAAAATAATTTTATGCTTTAGCTACTGTAAATATGAAGGGATCTTAACCAAAATTTGTATACAAAAATTGATAGCATTTTCTTTATTTTTCTTTTTTTCGTATATTTTAAAGATATTTCTCTCATTCAATTTTTAGCGATCTTGCGTATATATATATCTAGTTGAAATTAAATTAAAATGAGCAGGTTTTTGAAATTAACATCTTGAACTGAATTGGCCCGAGGGCCCCTAACTTATATTAGCAGCATGAAAATTAGTTTAGGCGCAAGTTACTGAGAAAATTAATGGATCTTGCCCATCTCTTTAAAACAAATTTGTTATTAGTCTCATAACCTCGTGGTTGTTGGGGGGTTCTAATGATACCATTCAACTTTCTCGGGGCTCGGTAGATCTTGGCGGTGCCCATATCCCCTCCAGGTCAGCGGAGGACTTTTTAGCAATAGCCATCCATCAACATTTTTATTTAGGATTTTACATGGGCTAGATCGCATTCCTCTCAGCTTGTGGGGAGAGCGCTCTATTGACCTCGCTATTCATCCCCCATCTCAGTATATAAAAACTCAAGAGTCTATATCTCATTATAATCGGGCAATGAACTCCTAATGTTCATTCCCTCGGGGCAGGGGGCCCAAAATGACTTTTTGTTTTACAGCACATTTACAATTTAAATCCCCAATCAATTTTACTTGATATTGAGCAATATGGCATGAGTACAATGGCAGTAAAAAATTAAATTAACACTTATATTGGAGCTGGTCCCCTTAATATCGCTTGTTCTTATCTAAGCTTTTAAATTATAAATGTATGTATCCGTTAGCTATGAAATTTGGACTTTTTTGCACATTGCAGCATAGGTTTCTGACATAATATTTTTAAAACACAGCATTCATTGGTTTCTTAAAATGTATTCATTGTTACTGAGATCAAAGCAACGTACGACAGGTCTGCTAGAGTAATATAAAATTTTCATTTATTTTATTAATTTTTGTTTTATTCATTTATTTCCAGTAACAATTTTACACGGACGTTAAAAAAGAATCATTTTTGGTGCGCTAGTTTCTAAAATTAGTAGTGTCATCGGGACATAAATAGCAAATTATATATATTCATTGAGCATTTTTGGTGCGCTGCTTTCTAAAAATAGTAGCGTCACGGACAGACAGACAGAACATACATTGCAAATTATATATATTGATTATTAAGACATACTATATCAAGAAAAATAGTTACTTAAAGATAAAAGAAAGGAAAACAACAACAAACAAAAATGACGGAGGATAAAAGAAAAAAGAGGAAGTTTTGCTATCAGGAGGATATACAGTAAGCTCCATACAAGTGAAGTATCAAGTTTTGTGTATAAGCTATAAATTTATAAATTAAGAGCCACTTTCTGCACATACAAAATTACATTTAAAAAGTTCATCAGATTTAAGAGAAATTTTAATGAAATAAAGAACTAAAATAAAAAGTGACCATCACTGGCTTTATGACAACTTACTTTCCCCTCAGTCGAACTGCCTCATCAAAATTTCTTTTGTCCATGGATGATTGAACTTCTTTTGTCTGTAGAGAAATAAAAGGGGAACAATATTTTGTGAACATAATATTTTGTTCATGTAGACTAAGAATCTCACCAACAGATTGAACTATCCAAAGATAAATTGTAGAAAGAAAGAGGTCAATAGATGAATAGGTTTTCAAGTTCATAAAATTAATGTCTGAAATGCTGTACATGATACTTGGCTTTGAAAGATTTCATTTCAATCAGGGAAAATAATGAAACAAAACAAAATGTCTTCTTTCTCCCTATTACCCTAGATGATTAAATGGAAAAGACGTAAACAAGGTAAGGGTTAGCCTGAGAGGATGTAACAAAATAGCGAACATTTCGGCAAAGGGCCTTTGTCAACGGACATACAATACACAAATAAAACGAATATAAAAAATAAAAACTTAGCTGTGGTGAAAAAACTTGGCTGCAGTGAAATCCAAAGAATCCAAGAAAGTGAAGCTGAGAGAGGGCAGAACGAGACTATATAGGAAAGGAGAGATTGGGGGGAGGGAGGGGCAAGACGCCTAGGTGGTCAAAGCAAACACCACATTCATCCCATGTGGGGTGAGGGTCCCCAGGTTTTGTATTTAATTGGTTTTCAAGCTTGACCCTTTCGGGTGTGTTTGTGCATGAGATAATGGCTGTGGCTGCCAGGTCCTTGACGCCCATATGGTCGCATCCATTAAAGTGTCGCGAGATGGGACACTGTTTGTCTTGTGTAATCGCCTGAATGTATTTCAAAGGGCAGCGCTTACACACAAAGGTGTAGACAACATTGCGGCTAGTGCAAATAAAGCCATCCTTAATCTTAAAAGTCCCCTTAGGGAAGACTATCTGGTCAGTTTGTACAACAAAAGGACATGTCTTACACCGAGGTCGCCGCATTGTAAAGTACCTAGATGGTTGGGTATACCCTAGATGAGCTAATATTACAACAGAATCATTATAATTACACAAAAATACATGAAAAGTCAGATACTCTTAATATTGACATTATGTACATATTTTTTTAATGGTGTAAGTCTGAATAATGCCTTATGAACATATTGTATTTAATGGTGCAAAGATTATTTTTAAAAATTTTCTTAGTAAATATATTATTTATTTCTAATGATTATCTCATTAAGGTATAATGAAATCCAATGACATGTTAAACTTTGTCAATTTTAAAGGGTAAGATACAAAACTAGATATTGTTATTTTATATAATTTATCTTCTTAAGACTTTCATGAATATGTTTTGTTAGAACTAAGCGAATAAAATTTATATTTCTGTAGTCTGTTTAATTAAGGACTGCACCTAAAAAAATCAACATAATATACAGTGAGATTAAGTCCAAAAAAAATATATCTAGGGCCAAATGTCTCAAAATTTTATAGCAAATAATACTCATTAGAAATAAATATGACAGGGCATTTACTTTTAAACCTATTCTTGAATTTAATATTCCATTTCATATGAGGAGTTGTATCTAGTATTCCATTTCATATAAAAAGTTGTAACTAGTATTCCATTTCATATGAGGAGCTGTATCTAGTATTCCATTTCAAATGAGGAGTTGTATCATTTAAATCAGTAACTTGTGAAAAACCAAGCCAGTCCCTAATGCGATCAATCTAAGGTCTTGAATTAATTTTCAAAAGAGCTTTAAAAACTAACAATGGGGACAATTTCAATATGTCCCCTAATAAATATTGGTTGAATTAGTAACATTAATTTAGTTATCAATAATTGATTAGTCTTTGAGCTATTTAAAGACACATGTATTGTGAAAGTCAACTTATTTTTTGTTTTCCAAAGATTTAGAGTAAAAAATCCAGATACAGAAACAAAATAAAAGAACCAATGACCAAAGACAAGTTAGGCTTTACAAAAATTTGTTAGGAAGTTATTGAAAATATAAGACTTGAGGACAATGTAGTGTACTAGTTGCTGTAAAACATCTGACATTTTCACATCATGTGCTGCAATCTGTGTACAACAGTTTAAATAACATTGTTAATGGTGCTACCAGTGTCAGATTTTTTATTAACGCCATTTCCTTAATTTCCCGTGGGAATTGCATTTATACAATTGAAATGTCTGTAAAGCTTGCACATGCAACTCCTCCTGAACCATACCAGATAGAGGATTTGGGTCTTTTGCTAATATGCTAAGGAGGTCCCAAGGATGTGAAACGGCCAAAATAGTACCGTAAAGGTTTACTGGATTTCCTGGAAAATCCCCCCCCCCTCAAAATATCAGTATTTTGTCAATTTCTCGCCAAGCATACTAACTATCCGGTTGAAACATACACCAAACAATAGCTAGTAATATTTAGAACAATGTTCGAGAAGGAATTATTTTAAAAATCTCTTTTCGTTTGACTACGTTAATTTTAGCAGCAAATTTGTTTTTGTCTTTCATTATTATTGATTTGATTTAATGAATTTAATGTCATGTAGAATAATTACAATGATAGTTAATGGGGTTTTCCATTTTTGTGAATGCTAATGTTAGATTGGTGCACGGTGCACATTACATTGACACATTCTTGTGTGATGTTGCTAGCTGTAGCTGTATCATATTCAGAATGACTTGAAATTACTTTTAATGTAAATCTAGAATGATTTCCCTTGAATAAAAAAATAGGCAATTCTTTGTTGGAAATTGCGTTTAAATACTCATTCGAGTTTTTTTTTCTAGTTTGTGAAAAATATTTTGGTTTTAATTTTCTAAAGGAATAGACAAAAATGGCAACAAAACTGGTGATGTCTCCAATGCTTGGTAGCCTATTGTAATACTCAGCATTTGATTTTGTTTTTGAAACTTTAGAAATGTTTTTCTACATGATAAATTGATGCTGCGTGTTAATTTATTTAAGAATATAAACGTATAGTTACATGAGATTTTGATAAGTGGCACATATTTGATTAAATAATATCTAGTCTAATATATTCATAACTTTAAAAATACAAAAGCACCTCCTGCAGCACTACTGTATTATTGAAATAATTAAGTCTTTATTTGTTTATTCTCAAATTCAGTTTCATTTTTAAAGCCAGCAAATTAATTTAAAATTATTTTAAATTGTGTCATTCATTGAAAAGAAAATTATGATTTAAGTTAAACTTGTCTGCATTATCTTCTCATTGCAAAACAGCTGTTTCTGTAAAGGGCATTTAGTCAAATTCAAAATTAATCATTTATACTTTTCCCAATGACCTATAAAAATCAAGGTTATAACTTTGTAGCCAAAAGGATGCCTTTTATTTTTATTTGCGTTTACCGATAAATTATTATGCACAAGAAATTTTTTGTCAACTTGCTCTAGGTGTAAGAAAATGTTAATACACACAATTAAATATTGTTTTCATTCATTTTATACATAAAAAACGACTTGGATCAAATTTCATCTTCTTAATTTCAAATGAAAATAACATTATTGTTAATTTTAACAAATAAAATTTTTGCCCATCAGACACATACCTCCAATGCACTCATAACTCTTATGATACTAATTTCTCTCCATAAAACCACCTAATGCTCTCCTTTGGGCCCTTCCACAACCCAAACTCTTGAAATCTGTAATCCCCCCCACGCCTCTTACCTATCTCTCTCCCACAAGGTTGCCCTGGGCTAAATGTATCAAAGAAGACACTCACCCTCTCTACACATTCCATGAGAGGCACACGCACAGTAGAGTTTCCCTCAATAGAGATAACACAAGCTGGAGTCCCAGGCTTGGCATCCATTAGGGCCAGAACTGCTTCAGCTCCCATGCGTGAACCCTGTTGGTAGCAGACAGTATTATCTTTTGAAAATTATACTGTCATAAATAACTGCTCATTTCAATGTCAAAAGCTGCATAAAATTTTGGCAAGAATATCAAGTTCAGATTACCTTAAAAATACCCACAGGACCCTAAAAAATATATGAAGTGAGAGTCAGAAGGTAAGATTAAGTTGTTATGGTCTGTGGTCGGCAAAGCTGACTACCAAATGACATACCAAGATTCTGTCAAAAGCTGAAGGGCTCCCTCCACGCTGCACATGACCAAGAACAGTGACACGGGTGTCAATCTTCATCTTGTCACACAGAAGCTGTTAAATTGAAAAAACATTTTTAAAATGATGTTTAGAATCTTAATCTTCTTTTACTAAAAGACTATGTTTTATAATAACACTTTAAGTACACTGACAACTCAATGATGCATAAAACAATGCAATATTTGATTGACAATGACAGGCCCATGGGTAAAGACATCTAAGGAATTCATAACATACGTTGGAATGTTTAGTCTTCTTTTCAGACCTCGCATGACCCAGTGGCATCCTTCCCCTAACTAATTAACCAGGACCTCATCTTTACATTGCATCACCACACAAAACATGCATTGCTTAGTGTTGGTGTATACACAAACAAAAGTGATGTTTGAGACAGTTGGCCTCTTCACAGGCTTGGTCTTGCTTTAAACTCACATAATTTATTATGGGTGTATAGCTTAAAAATTAGCAAAAAAAAATGTTTTAAGCTCGAAGCAACAATCCTTTTAAAACCTTTACTCCTCTCATAAGCATTTGTAGTATGAAAATGTAGACTTACTTGTTTGACCTCCTCAGCTGTGATAGGTTTGCCAGTTTCATCAATGGCACCCTCTGCTACCAGAATAATGTTCAGGCGTTGACCTTGACCTCTTTCCTGTTCCCCCCAAAAATTTTAAAATTAGATTTTACATACTGTGCTACTTCATGAAATTAAAAACTTATTTTCAAAGGTATTTTATACCTTAAAAATTTGCACAGACGATTTTTTTGATATACTAAACTTTATTTTCTATGTTCCCCCGACTTGTATAAGTGAAGGAATTGTATAAAAATAAATATTACAGAATATAAGAACTTACGGCAGCCAGTTTATTACAAAGTGTAACTCTCCAGTCTCCCTCTGGTGGCCACTCAGGAATGAACACCCAATCTGCCTCTGAAGCCAAAGCAGCAACAAGAGCCAAGTAGCTAAAGATAATGAAATCAACAATAGATGTTCTTTTATAGAAAAATAAGTATAGGCGAATATAAAATCATTATGAGTAAGATGCTGGGTTTTTTAATTACTAAATTCAAGCAGCACTTTTCCATCAGATTATATTTTAGTATTTGAAATACTGTGCATGAGCTCACACATCACAACATATGATTATGTGCTCTCCGTCACAAAATTATTTTAAGAAAATTCTTACCCACAATGCCTGCCCATGACCTCTAGCACAAATGCTCTTTGATGGCTGTAGCAAAACAAAAAAATAAAATTAAAAAAAAAAAACAACACTAAATATAATAAATATGACAAATTTTCTAAGTAATATTTAAAATAAAAAATCAAATACTTCACTACATAAAAGATTGCGGCGAAACAATATAAAAGTATTATTTCTGCCTCCATATTTAAATGGTGCCTTTATTTTAGTTGAGAAAAAAATAAAGCATCCAGTAATTCTAGCAAGTTAACTCCTTTCAACATCATATTAAACAGTTTTTATATTTCAGTAACATGAAATAAAAAAAACAGATATCATAAATTCATTTGCTGAAAACTAATCTGTTTCAACAGGTGCTTAAGGTTATTTATAAAAGACTTGCAACAGGAATATGAACATAACTACCACAAAACATGGGTAAAATATCATCAAGTTAACTTGCCTGAGGGCAGTAGTTGCAATAGCATCGACAGCCTCAATAATGCGATGCAGTGCGGTGTCAGTGCCAATGGTCATATCAGTGCCACAGAAGTCATTGTCAATAGAGCCGACAAGTCCAACAATATTAAGGTACTTGTGGTCTTCCCGCTGCTGGCTGGTGATTTTTCCTACAAAGAAATACATTTTTGGAGTTAAACAATTGAAAATAATTACTCAAACTGCTCAACCGCTAACAAATTGAAATGACCAAAATCTTTACTAGTAGTATTAGTATTGAAGTTTTTACTGGTAATGAGATAATACATGCAAACATTAAGTTATGTCTACATAATAATCAATCATAATATCAATATAAAAATAGATTACTAGCAATATTAAATGTTATCATTTTGATTGTGTAAGCAAGTTACAACAGGACAAGTAAAAAGTAAACATATTTATTAAAACCAAAAGTGAATTTATAATTCATTTTTAAATGTACCAAATATTATTTGTAGTATAGCAAACACCAAGATGTGTTTTACTATAACTTACCAGTTTGGAGCAGTTCATCCAGCATACCAGGCCACTCCTGTCTGAAACAGTTGGCTCCAGTCAAGCTGCCATCACCACCAATGACAACCAAGTTGGCAATGCCCCGCTCAATAAGATTAGCAGCTGCAATAAGGCGACCACTGCGCTCTCTGAATTCTTTACATCTTGCACTACCTATGATAGTACCACCCTAACAGAGATAATCAAATAAGATTTAAAAAATGATTTTGTACATTAAGAAATCAGACTCTTAGATTATATCAAATACATTTTATTCAATAATAGCTTTTAAATTCTTAAGTGTCAAATGCCATGAAACTATATAGAATAAAAAAAGGATTTTGCAACCAAAACTTTCTACAGAAATTTTTTTTTAAAAAAAAGAGGATTTCACCATCTGTAGTATCCCTGAGACACTTGACCATGTAGCTTCTACAATATTTTCTCCTCCTTCTACCATACCTTGATAACCCTGTCAAAAATTAAACAGTGAAAATTTATAAATCACAAAGAATATATTAAAATATAGATTGATTGTGACTGGGAACAGCTGTACATATATTTTTTTAAAAAAATTCAGCAAATGTTTACATTTATTAAATTAAGTATAAATGAGTGTAAATGAGCTGTTGAGTTACCTTTTCATTATATTATATTAAACAAAAAAAATTCTTACCTCTCTGATGAAAAATACTTTGCAACCTAGGTAAAATCCCATACGGACAACAGCCCGTACAGCTGCATTCATACCTGTAACATTACAAGGTAGTTAAAGCCAGGTATAACTAAAATACCTATTATGTTTACATATCTTTTATAAAACTTGTATTTATGTGTATTAAGATGAAGGTGAGTTTCTGTTCTGGGTTGAATCCGATTATACTAATAATGATTAGGCCCTATACGTTCCCAAATGGGTTATATATTTTATATTATATAATATAGCAATTAATTATGTGTACTCTTCCTTTGTTTTTTAGGTTTAGATTTAGAATTTTTAAAATACCTTGCGAATCGCCACCACTGGTGAAAACTCCAATTGAATTTCCAGCCCAAATTCCTGGAGGAACTTGCTGTCCCTCCTTCCCAGGTTCAGCAAGAACACTCATTTTTCGTGTGAACGATGTTCTTCTGGGACGAATAACGCCACTTTTTCCTTGAGTTGGACTATCGACTGAATCCATGATGTTCCCCCCGATTCTAATTAGTAGCAACGAGATGTACTTGGATTACCGCCAGCAGATATTTACGTGTTTGGTAAGACTTATATCCTGTAAGTTTCTTCCCTACTTCCAGCTCTCTGCTACCTACACCTTAGCCTTAGGCCTTATCAAGATAAATCATAAGCTAGTTCTTGTTTTTCATTGTACCGGAAGACTGAGGGTCAAGCATTTGAAACGACCTTGAGCTTATTGACCTTGATTTAAGGTAACCAATGATAGAGGACGTTCACCATAAATAGGCATTAACGGGTTTTCCCCAAACTTAGTTATTCATTTCTTTTACTTTCATTTATACAAGTGGTTCCCAGACTTTTTTTGACTCATGGACCCTTTTTATAATCGAAACCCACCCACGGACTCCCAAGTGAATAAACTACATAAATGAATAATAATTTTTTAAAAATAATTAAAAAAGAAAACATTTTGATGAAGAAATATTTATTGCTAGTATATATATATATTAAAAATCTTTAAATATAATAATTCACGTAAACGACGTACGACCATGGGCAAATGAACATGACGAATTACCCCCCACTGGGGTCAAAAGATCACCGTGGGCAAGCATAGTGGGACGGAAAAAAAGGTGGGGGGGTGGCAACAATAATTCTTGGTTTCACTTGCGTTGTTCCTCACAGAATAACATTTGATTCACAGTGTAGTGTTTATCACTTTCACCTTACACGCGGAAAGTCCTGGGTTCAATTGCCAGATGTAAAAAGTTTAAAACAAAATTAAAAACTTTTTTTTACTGCCTTTTCTTTTCCCCATTTTTTTTCGAACATGCCTAACCCTAGAGACGGAAAATAACAGTTTATGGTTTCAGGGCCGGCTCTAGAGAATTTGAGGCCCTTGGCAAAGTGAATTTGGTGAACCTAAATGTAATAGAAAAGTATTTAACAAATAAATGTGGATAGAATAAAGTTACAATATTTATTAATAACTAACTGCAGTTATATCTAAATAAACCAATCACTTAAATTTATACAAACACTAGCAATTTACCCGCGCTTTGTTGCGGTAAATTAGGATTTCAGTTATTGAAAAATGCATCTTTTTATATAGCTCATTATGAAAAAAAAAACAACTTATATTTAGGCAATCGTCCCCCTAGTGAGAAAGGATTTAATTATTTATTTTTTTTTGCCTCTTACCATCGCGGGAGTGTACTCAACAACTCCCCAAAATTTCAATGATCTACCTACACGGAAGATTGGATAATTAGTGTTGATTTAGATTTATATAGCCCATTTTAGGAAGAAAAAAAGTTTGGGCCCCCGGCCACCCATGAATGGAAATTTTTATAATTTATATAATTATTTTCCTTAATACCATCGCGACTGTTACTAAACAACTAACTGAACTGAACTGAACTGTCCCTTAACCCGACGCTGGGTCGTTGGGGCACCATTTTGAGCGGTTGCCAGATGTGTTTAAGTTTGCTTAATGCTGCAGTTGTTTGGGCCATTCTGGCAAGAATTTCTGGCCCACATGAGCAAGATTTTTAAAATTCTTTTCCCACAATTTTCGTAGTGTGAGGGTACCCTACAAATTCATGCTTCTACCTACATGGGAAATAGGAAACTTGGTGATTTTCAATTTCTATAGAGCCCATATAAGGAAAAAACTTTTTGGGCCTCCGGCCCCACAAGAGTGAGATTTTTAAAATTCTTTTTCGCCAATTTATGTCGTTAGTGGGTACCCAAAAATTTTCCAAAGTTTGATGCTTCTACCTACACGAGAAGTTGAAGAATTAGTGATGTAAGAAAAAACAGTTTTTGGGCCCCCGGCCCTACATGAGCGAGATTTTAAAAATTCTTTTCGCCAATTTTCGTAGTGAGATAGTACCCAACAACTTCCCAAAGTTTCATGCTTCTACCTACACGGGAAATAAGAAAATTGGTGATTTTCAATTTCCGTAGAACCCATATAAGGGAAAAAATTGGGCCCCCGGCCCCACATGAGCGAGATTTTTAAAATTCTTTTTCTCCAAGTTTTGTCGTTTGTGGGTACCCAAAAACTTTCCAAAGTTTGATGCTTCTACCTACACGGGAAGTTGAAGAATTAGTGATTGAGGAGAAAAAAGGTTTTGGGCCCCCGGTCCCAAATGAGCGAGATTTTTAAAACTCTTTTTGCCAATTCTCGTAGTTAGACGGTACCCAACAATTTCCCAAAGTTTCATGCTTATACCTATACGGGAAGTTGGAGAATTAGTGATGAGTCAGTCAGTCAGTCAGTGGGGGCTTTCCCTTTTATTAGTATAGATATTCGTGCAGATTTCCTTAACTAGGGGTCGGGAGACCATGGCTCGCGAGCTAGATGGTGGTATCTGGCTCTTTTGTTGGCTGCATCTGGCTCGCATACAAATGTTTAATTATATATTTTTTTCTTTAGTGCCTTTGATCTACATATTTATTACTTTAAAAAATCTAAATCAGCTAAATATGAAATTGATGGCGCTGGAAATACAATCTTATCCCTGCAATAAGAAGTGTTTACATTTCAAAACAAGCTAGAACTCTTCATCGGCGACATAGAAACATGTCGTCTACTACACTTTGAAAAACTGGGAGAGTTCAAAGAAACATCAAGTGACCCTGCTCAACATCTTCATATTCAGCAGCTAGCAGGCTTCACATCCCGTCTCCTGCTGTCATTTAAAGCGCAGTTTTGATATTTTCGTGAGCACACCCATCTTTTTTAAAGGTCTCACCCATCTACAAGAGTTTGCAGAGGACAGCAATGACCTGCGAAGTATCCCCAGTGTTTCCGTCAGAGATTTTGAGCTCCAAGCTGCTATCCCAAAGGCCTCAGTCATGCGGGTAAATATGTTCAAGTCACTGAATGAATACGTGGAAAGACTTGCACGATAGCAAGTTAAGTTGATGAGATAACACAATTGGGCAGAAATAAAATTTAAAAAAACTTCACCACGCAAACCAGCTGACTGTCAAAACTTAAAACTAACACGCTTCCCGTCATATACCACACACTGCACCGAGTGTGTATTGTTGTACTGACATGTTTGGCTCTACTTAGATTTCTACGCATGCGAGCAGTCTTTCTCACATAAAAATAACATTAAAACCAACCAGCTATCACGTTTAACGGTGCGAAGTCTCAACGCATGTATCAACCATACAAACTAAAAGCCATCAGCAAAGCCATGCAGCACCATAAGTCGCACTAATGGTAAGAATTAATCATTATTGGTTAGCAAAAGAATATCAATGTTTTTAAAAATAATTCAGAGATATAATTATTGTACTTTTAGTGTTGAAATTACGCATTTACTTGAATTTTTAAACATAATAGAATCTATATGGCTATCACAGAAATAATTTTCAAATGTTGTGGTCTCAACATGTTGTGGTTTCAAATGTTCCATGTCTCTCTAAGAAAAGTTTTCTGACCCTGTCATAAACCTTCAATGGAAATTAGCTTTTTGGGCTTTGATGACAGCAAAGTCTGAAAAAAATTGTGAATAATCCAGAGATTGGGCGATATCTCATTCAAAATTCATTACCAGTATGTTTAGACGTTCTTGCGTCACAGTTGTTCTCACATAGTTGTTTTTTGTTTTTTTTTAAAATTAATTGCAGCTTAAAAGGGGGGGGGGCGCTGAGCGGGCTAAAACCAGGGGCACCCAATGATTTGAATGTTATTTTAGTGTATAATAAAGATGGGCAAAGGTTTGTATGAATCGCTGAAAATGCCCTGAACAGTGATACGGCAATGCTACAAATATTAGTAGGAAGTAAAACGGAGTCCAGGCTAGTCTTCGTGAGAAATGCAGTGTTGCTGATTATGTGCCGTTCAAAGCTCATTCCCTTAATTTGGTTGGGGAAAGTGCAGCAGGTTGACATGCTGCAGTCAGATTTTGTTTTGTCTTCTGCAAAATCTTTATACCTGGCTTGTTGCATCTTCTCATCGTTGACAGGTATTTCAAAAACACATGAAATTGATACCTGTTAACAAAACCTTGTTGACACAAGATGGTCTGTCCGACATGATGCTGTAAGCTCTGTTAATAACTCATACAAAGAGAATATTGCAGCACTGGAAGAATTAGCAACTAAAGAAAATCAGCAATTTGACTGTTGATTTGAAGCAGAAGGATTTTGGAAGGAACATGAATATGAATAACAGGAAGTAGGTATTTTACTTGAAGTTTGGGAAACAATTTTAGAAAGATTTCAGAAAACGAATGTTTTTCTTCAATGGTTTAGAACATCCTTAAATTCAGCCATGCATTTTAAGTCTCTCAATTGGTTTTTAAAAAGGCACCATTCTTAATTTGATTTCTATGAAGACAGAGTAAAGCAAGTCCGTGGAAAAAAAGAGAATAAACAATCTAATTCGATACTATCAAAAAAGAGAAAGTGTCATTTTGATAAAGGGACTTCACAAAAACGGTATTTTTGGTAATCATTGACAAACTTGCTTGAGCCCCACAACATATTTTAGGCGCATAAAAAGATATTCATGAGAAATTTGGCTTTCTTAAAAACCTATCTGAGCTCAGCAATGACACAATCCGATGGGCAGCAGCCAAATTAATGGAAGAATCTTTTTAAGATAGGTGATAAATCAGACCCTGGAAATTACAGACCTGTATCACTTACTAGTATCACCTATAAATTACTTGAACACATAATATATAGCAGAATACTTAACCACCTTGACAAATATAATGCCCTATGCCCAAACCAACATGGCTTTAGAAAAAAAAAGATCGCGTGACACACAATTAATAGGTCTAATAGATGAACTATCAAAAGGCTTAGACAATAATGATCAAATAGATACAATATTACTAGACTTCTCAAACGCATTTGACAAAGTTCACCACCTTAGTTTACTTAAAAAACTTAAATACTTTGGAATCTCAGGTCCATTACATCACTGGATCCAATACTTCCTATTGGGTAGGGAGCAAACTGTATTAATTAATGAATCTAAATCTGCACCAATGAAGGTTAACGCAGGAGTTCCACAAGGACATGTGCTAGGTCCCTTACTATTTTTAATTTATATAAATGATTTACCCAACAATATCTCAACAGGAGCAAAAGTTAGGTTATTTCGTGATGATTGTATAATCTATAGAACAATTGAGTCAGAACAAGATAGCAGAATTTTACAAAAAGACTTAGTACTGGAGTATGTCCTTACATCCTGAAAAGTATCAACTGCTATAAGTAACAAAGAAAGAGAAGCAAATAAAATCAAAATATTTCATTCATGGAAAAGAACTAACCAACTAAAGATCCAAAATACTTAGGAGTCATAATAAATGAGAAACTATATTGGAATCCGCATGTCAATGAAGTTATTAAAAAATCAAACAAAATCTTAGGTTTTATGAAAAGAAACTTTTACAAATGTAATCTATACTAATAAATGGGAAAGCCCTGACTCACTCACTCACTCACTCACTCACTCTCTCACTCACTCACTCACTCACTCACTCACTCACTCACTCACTCACTCACTCACTCACTCACTCACTCACTCACTCATTCATAACTAATTCTCCAACTTACCGTGTAGGTAGAAGCATGAAACTTTGGGAAGTTATTGGGTACCCTCTCACTACGAAAATTGGCGAAAAAGAATTTTGAAAATCTCACTCATGTGGGGCCGGGG
>MUZC01004612.1:474735-501387 GCA_002072015.1 Radix auricularia | reverse complement strand
CTAAAAAAAAAAAAGAAAAAAAAATTCCCAACAAATAAAATTTTTTAAAAAAAAAGTTTTCTACTTATATTCTCCATTCTCTATATCGATAAACTCATAATCCATTCCACCCCTTCTATCATTTACTACAACTTACTACAACGATTAAATTCTTATTATCCCGAACATGCTGAAACGCTAGTGGTGATTTGTGTTATTAAACATTTATATACATAATTTACCATGACAAGCACACGACATGTACAAATAAGTAGACCAATGACCTTTGCAAGAATTTTTGCTAGGATCGACCAATCACAGTTTATGGCTGGCGAAATGGTAGCGAAAGGTGGGGGTGGNAACAACAACAACAACAGCTGCTGTTGTGTCCGTTCTCTCTCTTCCTCCACGTTCTTTGCAGTCTATGTGCAAGTCTGTGACTTATGCCCCAAAGGATACCCAGTAGATAATTACTTCGACACAGGTGGAGAATTTTGAGATTCATGACTATGTGACAGTGACATAATCCTTTTAAAAATATTTAAAAAAAAAAAATATATATAAAAATAAAAATAAAGCGTACTGGAGGGGGTTGCATTTGAATTGGACTTTTTGGTCACTCACAGGAGTATATAGTTTTTTTTTCCTCGTATAAAAATAGATAATGTGTCATTTTGTGTGCAATGTTACAATGTAACCTACAGTTTTTCAACAAATTTTGATACATAAATTAAATATGTTATGATCTTAAAAGTTACTAATGAATACACTATACACATTCACATACTACTGAATGTCCAAAGCATAGACCTGTCTGTTTTATTCACGGTGCTTATTGTACTATTAATTAAAAGCCTTGTGAGAAAGAAATTCAACTTTCAAACTATTTTTAAAATAATATATATAAAATTATATAAATAATATATAGACATAAATTGTTAAATAAAATGCAAATTATACTTAGCACAAAAGCTGAAATATAAACGTTGTACGACGTGATAGAATAGTTTCGATACTCTTAATGACTCTTATTAAATATGTTATAATATATCACCCATCTCTTTTATTGTGAAAATTATATATGATCAAACTCAGATCGTAAGAATTAATTTTAAAAAGTTAATTCAACACTAAGAAGTTGAAATATATTGAATTAAGGGCAACAAAAATGCTTTAGTTTTAATCCATCAAGTATCGATACCATTTTAACAATTATAAATCTGTGCTTAGCTGCTGCTTTTACTTTGTGATGTAAACGAATGGCTGACAGCAGAGATTTGTTTATAGTTCCTACATGTTCTTCCGATTCATAACTAAATCACAACTCTAATTCATTATGGGCATAAATGCAAAGAAATAGACTGTGGGAAAATTAACTAATGAACAACTCAGTTAGTTTTATAAGAAGCCAATTATTTAATTGTAAGTTAATTGTATAATTTAGTAATAATTTGACTGAATTAACTTTCAATTTCAATGTTCAAAGAGTAGATGAAGAATCTGAGAATCTGAAGATGTATTTAAATTTAATTTTTCAAAGTGAAGTGTCTACTGAACGGATACCACTAGTCGTAACAATAGCCAGTAAACTACTGCTACTGGTCGTAGCAGCAACTACTGCTACTAGTAGTACTAGTCATAGCAGCTACTACTGCTACTAATCGTTACAGTGACAGTAGTCAGTAGTAGTTGTAGCAGTAGTTAACAATTTACGCCATAAATTACGGTAAACCTGCAGTTTAAGCACATATTTTATTTCGCGATTCACAGAAATTTTTTATTTTCCCTTGAGTACTTTCGTTTTTAATTTATTAAATGCATTTATAATGTGTTATAATTTAGGTATTATACTGATACTGAATACTGCTAATAGTAAAAGCGAAGTATGTCGACCGTGACATCACAGCCTTCATTGTTGTTATAGCACATCCTTTAGAAAGCTTTAAAATTAAAATTCTATAGCTATACCTAACCCAAACCCTAAAATCTTCAATTTTCCGAAAATGCTAAAGCTATACCGTACTTAACCCAAACCCTAAATCCTTCCATTTTTTTATAATCCTTTTAAAATTTATAGAACTTTCTTTTCCATTAACCGGTAGCGTCGTTACATCACGGTCGACATACTTCGCTTCAGCCCCGCTAATTTGTTAGGCTTTTTAATTTATAAAGGCTTTTTTGGCCCATACCGGTTTACGCTACATAATCTGAGTAACAGTAGACCATTTTGATTTTGACATTTTGTTTATCTAGCACCCTGCTTTCAGGTTTTTTACCTTGAGCGACCCATGCTAAAATACATTTTCTGAAGTGAATGAAGATGTTTTTTTAAAAAGTTTCATTCATTTATTTTAATTTTCTAGATGTAGAAGTACTAGAAGATCAATAAATATTTTAATGAATGGAAATTCATTTTTTATTTCAGTACTAGATGTTCAATGCCTATTTTGTTTGTAAGTGAGAAAATTTAATTTGGCATCTTACTGTGACAACCAGGCAAGTATTTCGCTGCGAAAAAATATATGTGCTAAAACTGAAGAATTACCTAGTTTACTACCTACTGTTACAAATAGTCGTAAAAATATGCTATGATGCTATGTGCTTACGGTTATGACGAAAGCTGTATTTTAATTGTTCTAACTAATACTAAACATTTGTTCTCATTATCAAATTTCATGATTACTAGGTAAGCCGATTAATGAATTTTAAAGGTAAAAAAAAAATTTAATTGGTGTCCATTTAACAGCAAATAGCTGAAGTGATAGGCAGATGGATGATTGATTGTTAAAATAATACGTGGTTTGAACCCTGATGGAGGCGACTTTTAAAATTTTTTTTTTTTAAAAACCACATTGAGGGCGCTGGTAGCTGTATTTTTTGTACTACTTACTCTGAAAAGGGGAGACATTGATTAAATATATTTTTTTAAAAATTAGGTTTTAGAATTAATACACACACTCCTGCCTGTAAATTAATTTAATATAAACATATATATANTATATATATATATATATATAATATATATATATATGCTGTAAGACCCTGCTTAACGCTCTTTCGATTTAGCGCTCTTTTATTTCAATCTTGGATTCCCTGAAATTGCTCACAGCACTACTGGGATACCCAAAAATTGTCGGCAGTGCTAGGTTTCCTAACGGTGCTGTGCGGATGCATTTTATCATTTGAAACATTTGTTGACATTATTTTAAGTATTATAATGATTAATGCAGTGACACATATTATGATCTTTAGTTTTTATCATGGGCGATAATGCAAACAAGAAAAGAAAGCAACCGGAAAAAGCATTTCACTGGAAACTTAAAACGCAAGTCATTAGAAGATTAGATTCTGGTGAGCGTCAATCTCAAATTGGTGCTTCATTGAATTATGCGTAGAAAGTAAAGGACCGTCTATAAATGATGTCACACCTTGTGACAAAAACTTAGACTCCCATCCAACATGAATTATGAGTTTGGTAAATAAGTGAAGTAGTTGTAACACTAGTACAGTCGAACCCACTTATCTCGACCTCGAATAACTTGCCAAATTCTCTCGTTGTCTTAGGAATTTTTCATCAGTTATGTCGATTCTTTTATTTTGCCAAACCCTAATATCTTCAGCACAAAAGAGGGCCAAATTTGCCAGTTAACGTTGGTTATCTAGATGCCCATGACCAATAGCCAGCTTTTGAAAGTGTCATTTATTGATGCCACTTCACCATCTCATACTGTATTTTCGCATATATAAGACGCGTCTTATACAAAGTTTTACGTACCCCTCACCCTTGGGTGAAATATCGGTGAAGTCAATATTGGGACCTTAATATACTTCTGATATTGCCGATATCTTGATTTTGGTAGACCCCTAGCTATTGACTATATAATTGCAAGATTTAAGGGTAAATAGAGTATTATTTGGTATTTTTTGGAAACAGCCATTGTTGCCATCACTCTAAGACTACAAAAAGACAACTTAAACTACCTCTAACCCTAAATCCTAACCCTTCATAACTTAATTATATTTATTTAAAAATAATAATTTATCCTTATTTAGTTAATTCAACTTCGTGGTGTCATTAGCATAGGATTACTTAGCATGGAATATGTGTGTATATATTAATATGTTTCTAAACCTTAAGTTGTGAGTTTTAATTAAAAGAAAAGGAACATGCCTTTTTGTCATTACAGACATTCCTTCTATATAGAAGATAAGTGTGTCCTGCGTTCTTTATTATATATATTGTAAGTGAAAGGTGCAGAGCTTGCTGACCTGGTGGGTGAATGAAGCAGCATTCACCGGCCACAGCATATAAAGGGATTTTATGGCATAATGCCAAGCCAACTTTATTTACCCCAAATTATGTCAGGTACCAGCATAGCTGGGTGGAATCAGGGACACCCTTAAGCCAGGAGAGAAAATCCCTTCCTTCACTGACTACAGCCTGCCACTTCTCCCTCTCCTTCCCACACTAGTGATGTCAATGCTTGTAGGGTGAAATAAGTTTCTTAAAATCCATTCTAACTCAAACTGGGCCATAATATTCATCACCTTTTTTGTTACGGCAATCTGCCATCAAACAATGAGATTGAATGAGAGTGTGTCTTATTATTAACTAAATTTAACAGCCTCTGAGAAAGATACACTTTAAAAAAATTAATTTATGAAGAGATAAGTTTCATTTATTTGAAATCAAACTAAAAATAACTAGAATACACCCTTAACTAAAACCCCCCAATGTTTAAATCTAGAGTAGTTGATTATCATTTCTATATTTCTAAAGCTTTCAAATTTTGAATCCCGCTGAAAAAAAGGACTATGCCCATTCCCTCAATTTTAGTCCTTTGTGCTACAGCTTTTAAAATATTCTCTAATTGGCCCTTGACAAAAGTGTTTACAGATCTTTGGAATAAAAGAAGAAATATTCTTATTCTGTTTATTAAGGGCCCATGATCATTATGGCTCCTGTAAAAAGTAGAGTTTTTTTGTGAATATTTATTTGTGTCTTGAGATGATGCCTTCTTGGGCTGCTTATGGGGGTATTAGAGAATGGAGGTTTAGAGCAGGAGGCAATAAACACAAATGTGTCAACTTTTGTATCCGGTGATCCCTTTGGAACAGGGGTCAGCAACCTTTTGACACAGAAGAGCTAAAAATTACTCTTTACAAAATTTCCCCCTTTTTAAAGAGCCACTAACATCAGTTCTGAAAATAAAATGATATAATTATTAATATTTGCGCTAAGAACTGGAGAGCCCTATCTTGACATCAAAAGAGCTCCATGTGGCTCACGAGCTGAAGGCTGCCAACTCCTGCTTTGGAAGCTTGTGCCAGTCACTAATTGTCCTTGGCAGGAATGAGCAGTTCCTGGATTGAGTTCTTGTTTTTATTAGCCTGTATTGCCCATCATGGCCCCTCTACATCTAGCCTATATTGCCTATCATGGCCTTGTCTACATCTAGCCTTTATTGCGTATCAGAGCCCATCTATGTCTAGCCTGTATTGCCCATCATGGCCTTGCCTCTGTCTAGGTGTGAAAGTGATGAGTTTATGACCTATTCCAGAACAAAGGACTAGCCCATTATTTATTTTGAACAGCATTGTTAGCCTGGCCAGATGTCTCCGTATTAAAGTGGTTGCCCACCCAGGGCTTCTAAATGCTGAAAAACTTGATCTGTGACTGCCTAGGACAAAGCTTGCTGCCCCCCAATCTGTTTATGGTATTCTGGGGGTGTGGGTCTCAAACTGTAGATGCACAGTTCAATATCAACTGAGCAAAGGCTTTATAGGCTGTTTCTTTCATCCTGGAATTTCAGATCCTGAGGTTTGGTCTTAGAAACTCAAAGTACCTTTTGTCCAGCTGCACAATATGTTCACCCCCGCAAAACCCTCTTTGCATACAAACATCAAAGTACTTTACTTAAGAAACTGCCTCAAGCCTATAGCCACAAAGTTTGTAAGGGTGGTTTACAGAGTTTCTGCTTATTGAAACTTGACAGTTGTGAGTTGTATTGTAATGCAACCTATCATAGTTTTTTTTTCCTGTGGAAAGT
The DNA here is from genome assembly GCA_002072015.1 of Radix auricularia. NCBI lineage: Eukaryota > Metazoa > Mollusca > Gastropoda > Lymnaeidae > Radix > Radix auricularia. Next base: position 495,358 of record MUZC01004612.1, on the reverse strand, counting down.
AAATTATTAATTATTTACCTCTCTTAGAGTTATTTCAAGTAATTTTGTGCCAAGATGACATCAAATTCAAGCCCAGTACTAGCAAGAAACGGCCAAAGAAAAACAACAGGATCTTACAGTTCAAATGCGACTACTCCATCAGTTCTCTCTGACAGTAACATGCAAAATGACAATGATATTGCTTCAAATCTGCCACCAAGCTTTCCCTCTGCAGTAAGTATACATTAAAAAATATAGATGCTTTTATTATATATGAACTATATGTACCCAGTAGGTGGTGGCCAGATATCCGACATGCTGGATATCTGAGCCAGATATCTGGATTTCCGGCACTATCCTGATTTGCCAAATTGGCAGATCCATGTCGGATCCGGATATGAATGTAACTAGTAACTATTCAATTTTCATTTACTCATGTCATTAACTTCTTTTCATTGTTACAGCTGATGTATTAATTTTATGTTAAAAATAATAATTTTAAGTGTAATTTATAATTATTAGTTTATATTATAAACTTTTTAGTTAAACAGGAGCCTTGGAGACTGGGACAGGCTGAGTGTTGGCTTTCGTTTCACCTTCTTTGTCATTAATCTTATATTCTTGTTTTTTTTTTTTTATGTTGAACTTTAAATGGCAGTAGCAATTGTGATTTGATTTGCGAACTTAAAAATTAAGTTTTTGCTTGACTCACGCGTTATATGGAGCTGTCTATAAAAGACATCACACGATTTTGGCCAATTTTAACTCCCCTCCAACCTTCATCATACTTCATCACAAAAACTTAAGACCCCCTCCAATATGATGTTACAAAGCTTTGCCCCCCCCCCGCCAAATTTTTAAATTGAAAATAAGTATGTTGCAAATTAATTTTGTGTAATTTAAATATGTGTAAGTCTGCACTCAAATATTGTAACATGTGTGAAGCAATTAAAAACATCATTAAAATCAAATATTTAAGTGGTACTTTTATTTAAAGTAGCACATTTTGATGTGATGTCACATTTCTTAAAAACCCTTTTCCCCTGGTAAAACATCGTCACAAATGCGTGACCCTCCCCTTGTTGTATGACGTCATTTATGGATGGCCCCTATCTTATTCTGCCTTATAATTTTTAAACTCTAGTCTATTGTAAATATTACATTTATACAAAATAAGTTAAGGAACAAATTAAGTTATATATAAAATTATTGCAATATAACAAAATAAACAAATTAACAACCGTTGATCATGAAATCATTCAAATCCATGCAAAATATAGTAAAACAATTAATTTCAATAAGAAAAAAAAAATTATTTAAAAAAGTTGATGGTACAGATATTACTTTACTACTTAATATAACAAACTAAGTTAACTAACAGCATATTAAAATTAGATCGTGTAAATAAAAGAACAGTTTTTATTATGGCTCTAGATCGTGACTTCTTGTAAACTACAATACACACTTGGTACAAGCAAGTTCAGTTGGTACACACTTCACAGTTCGTTGAACTTCGTTGAACATTCAATTTATTGTAAAATGTTCATCGTTGACATTGACGGTGTCACAGATGGTCATTGTAGATAGAAGATGCTCTCCATATGTTTCATTATAAATAATTTAATAAATAGTATTAGATACTAAATAGAAAGTAGTAAAGTACGCCCCCTTAACCCTTACACTTAAATCCGGAGATATCAGGATCCTGCAAATAGTACCAAACTATTCAGATCTGGCAAATAGTTTTTTTTAAAAACTAGGGCTGTTATCGATTAAATTAAATTTAATCGTTAACTTTTGAAAAATTACCGATTAATTAATCTATAATTTTGTTAAGCTAAAAATAAAGATGTATGATGTCATTAAACTGAAAATTTCAAGGGAAGTAATAAAAACGGTCAATCTGTATTTTCATTAAGTTATTTTTTAAAAAGTTAGCACTGAAAACAAGTTAAATAACGTATTAAAGTTAAGGCATTTGAATGAAAATTTCAAATTAATTTTATAAATATAAAAGTAATACAGCTGTATAGAAATTGTTTGATGATTAGTAAAAACATAAAGATCATCTTTTTATCCCAAGTGGTTCGAAAGCTATGTTTTTTTTTCTAAGACCTCATAATCTCTTTTTTCACTATTTCGTTTCCCTTCATATTTTGTGCCATTTTATTGCATTTTTTAAGTAAGTATACCTAAGTATTTAATTTAATTAAATTTAAAACACATACTATTGTTAGGGGATATATTTAAATATAAGTAGAATCTAGTTCAATATAATGTCAATGAATTTAAATTTTGTTATTGTTAAATAGTTAAAAACAATGTTTTTTTTAAAATAACATTGTCCTTTTAAAAAAAGGTTATTTTAAAGTATACACACGTCGAAATACCGTAACGAAGAAGTTTGTACGTAAAAAAATAATCATAAAATAAAAACTATTATTAATTATTTATTAAAAAAAACAAAAACATTTTTCTATTTTTAATCACTATTTTATCGATAAAATAATTTACCGATTAATCGAGAAATTAATCGGTAATTTCCGCAGCCCAAAAAAAAACATATCTGGTCACCTCAGTCCCCAGCTATGTTAACTGATCAGTCAAACAGTATTCTTTATTGGGTTCCTATAGTTTCCAAATCTTACCATGATTTGGCAGTAACAATTTTGCAGTATGCATACATATTTATAGATAAATATATTCTAAATTACAAGTACAAAGTAATTACTGATACAAGTTTCTGTTTTTTTAAAAAAAAAAAAATGTTTCTTCCTACTACAGCAAAAGAACAAATCAACTGATATAGACGCAGCATTCAATAATTGGATAGCTTTGGAGCAGCAATCGGCTTTGAAAGAGGGTATGTAAAAAATGATTGCAGGCTGATAATACAGGCGGATGTCACTAAGTTGATCTTCCCTAAATCAAAAACCTCCCTATATCGAATTAATTGTTATGTCTTGGCCAAATTCCACATGACTAATGTATTTTAACTTGAAGATTTTGTGGCTTTCAACCTCCCTTAGTCGAATTTTCCAAGGTGTTTGTGTTATTATTCTGGGGTGACATTTCAGAACACGTCTATTTTGATATTTAAAAATGACCAAGACAAGAAAAAGGAGTGGCTGGAAGAAGGGTAACAAATCCACGTCCCTTTGCTGCATGCTGTGAATCTTTTTAAAAAGAAAAATCTTACTCACCCTTTTTGTCAGTGGAGGGAGTAAAGTGTGTGTGGGGGATGTTCTCACTGATGGCAGTTTGTCAAAGCCAAGTTGGTTTCTTTTCATTGGAAACATCAGACACCGCCTCTCTTTCCTGTCATGCCTTCTCATCAGGATTGCTGTTCCCCCCCCCCCCCTTCTAATATCAACATTGTCTTTGATTAATCTGCACCTAATACGCCATTTTCCCTTACTCGAAAACTCCGTAAGTCAAATATTTTTACGGGTCCATTTGAGTTCGACTTAGAGAGGCCTGACTGCATTAAAAAGGCACGATCATGTATTGGAAGGACACAATAATTTGTTTTATCAAAGCTAAAAACTTATTTTAAAAACTTGGTACAGATCTGGGTAAGCATTGTTGTAGTTTTGAAATCAATCCTTATAAAATAAGTGTTTTCATTTTTTAAAAAATGAATAGAAATTACTTTATTACTCAAATCTCTGTATATTACAGTATCTAACTTTACCCTAATCAGATCAGATGTGTAAATGAACTTTAAATTTGACCTGGTTCTATGAGTTGAAGGCTAAGCATGATAAAAGCTACACATTAATAAGTGACACAAGATATTGCTAATATCCATACAATTAATACAGTCAAACCCACTTATCTCGAGCTTGGTTAACTTGCCGAATTCTCTCTTTGTCTTAGCATTTTCTCATCGGTTATGTTGATTCTTTTATGTCGCCGAACTTTTAAAATCTTGAGCACAAAAGAGGGCCAAATTTGCCACTTAAAATTGGTTATCTTGATCCCCATACCAATCGCTAGCTTTTGAATATGCTAGTTATTGATGCCACTTCACCATCTCACTACCGTATTTTCACATATATAAGTCGCTTTTTAATTTTTTTAAAGCCATATTGGTTTTTGTTTATCTTGATCATCTGTTATCTCGGCACTTTTTTGGAAACCCCTAGGCCGGCGACATAGCCGGGTTCAATTGTTTGTATCTTTCTAATTTTGTAAAAGCTGGACTCTAATATTTGACACAAGATGTGACTAATACCTATTCAATTTTAAAAAAACATAAATGCTTGACTCAAGGTTTGGCTACTGTCCTTACAATTAATATCTATCAAATTTTTCAGTGGAATTTCAACTTTATCAGCCTGGTTTCCTAATTGTTAGTAATGTAACACAATTGTTATTGCCTTGATGCAAGTTTATGTAAAATACAAATAATCAGAAAGTTTAACTGTACTGTTTTTATTGTAAAAATATAATTCCAAGTTTTTAACATTCCATCAAACTTTGAAAATAGTGAATCTTTTAAATATGGTATTTGTCTTGTTAATAATTTTTAAACAGAGCATATATAAACAAATTGATAATTTTTTTTTAAAAATATGAAGCCCAGAAACAAGAATTGGAAGAAAATGAAGGAACAGTGGCTGAGCCAGTGCCTGAAGAAAACCTAGATGAAGAATATTTGAACAGATGTGGCTATGGCAGGTGGCGGCCTCAGTTTTTACAATGTTTCAACTCTCCCAACTGTCTGGTGTTTTTTATGGGACTATATTCTCTTGTGCTAGGTAAATATAGTATTCTGTAACAGAGACTTCATGTTTTTTTTAAGGAATTCAGTTGTCTTGTGCCATGGTAACTTAATAAAAACTCAGGAAATGATAGAAGACATTGACAATTTCAAATCTCAACATCTCTTTAACCTCTACTAAAGTTCACATCTGTAACATCTCTTTAACCTCTACTAAAGTTCACATCTGTAACATCTCTTTAACCTCTACTAAAGTTCACATCTGTAACATCTCTTTAACCTCAATTAAAGTTAACATCTGTAACATCTCTTTAACCTCTACTAAAGTTCACATCTGTAACATCTCTTTAACCTCAATTAAAGTTCACATCTGTAACATCTCTTTAACCTCTACTAAAGTTCAAATCTCAACATCTCTTTAATCTCTATTAAAGTTCACATCTGTAACATCTCTTTAACCTCTATTAAAGTTCACATCTGTAACATCTCTTTAACCTCTACTAAAGTTCACATCTGTAACATCTCTTTAACCTCTATTAAAGTTCACATCTGTAACATCTCTTTAACCTCTACTTAAGTTCAAATCTCAACATCTCTTTAACCTCTATTATAGTTCACATCTGTAACATCTCTTTAACCTCTACTAAAGTTCACATCTGTAACATCTCTTTAACCTCTACTAAAGTTCAAATCTCAACATCTCTTTAAATATTAAATATTTTTATGACAGATGTATCCTCATACACAACTATTGAAATGTAACTCCATTCCAGTTTTCATTCCCATTTGCAAGCCCTTAAACTTGAAAACAGAAGTTTTAAACTAGAAAGCCTACAAATTCTTTTTAAATGATCACTATTTATTGAGTTTTGAAGCTTAGAAATATTCATGTACATTTGTTAACTTTGACGTGTAATTTCATGCATTTTTTGTAAAATACTGTTTAATAGGAGAGGTAAACCTTTTTTTGTCATAACTGTGACATAAGTGAAAATTATTGACCACATTAAAAAAATGTTCATATTTTATTTCATCTCCTTTAACATTTTGACAGAAGATGTTTAACTAGTTCATGAAATGCAACAACAAAATCTGAGGCATTTTGTGTATGCAATCTCTGAAGTTACAATAATTTTTAAAAACTACATCACATTCTGACTGGGGAACAATTAAATGTTACAATTTTCTGACCCTGTCCACACATCAATATTTCTTAATGTCTCAACTCTGGCAGACCCACATAATTTGAGTTGATGCACCTTATCCAAATCAACATATCCAAATACCAATGTAATAATTACATTTAAAATCTAGATAATATAGTTGACATATAGCTAAATTGTTCAGTCTCGATGGCCTCACTAAACTTTCATTTTTCTTTTAGGTTTCATCGTCAATGGAGTCCACAATGTAAACATTTCCTCAATAGAGCGCAGATTTGACTTAGACAGCACCAACCTTGGTTTTGTGTCCAGTGCGTACGATGTTTCTGCCGCTCTTCTTGCTGTGGTCATTGGATACATGGGCTCGGGGAAACGGAAACCCCGACTCCTGGCCATTGCCGTGTTTACATCAGCCGTAGGATCCATCACTATGGCGCTGCCTCATTTTTTAGCAGGGCAGTACCAGCTGGGGATGGCCACTGAAAAAATCTGCGTGACGGCGGCCAGTGCTAAGTTAAACTGCACAACTGTTCATCATTCCTCCTCCCTCAGTAACTACTTGTACGTGTTTCTCTTCTCTCAACTGCTGCACGGCATCGGGGGCACAACCCTGTTCACCGTTGGAATCTCTCTTATGGACGACAGTGTCATGCCCAAGAAAACACCACTTTATTTAGGCATAATCTATGGCTGCAATATTGTTGGGTCGGGTTTAGGGTACATCATCGGTGGACAGTTACTGAACATCTACGTTGATTTCGACACTGTTGATAACATAAAACTGACTCCCGGTGACACGAGGTGGCTTGGGGCGTGGTGGCTTGGCCCGACCTTGGCCTTCTGCCTGCAGCTGGTTGTTTGCGTGCCGATATCCATGTTTGGATCAGAGTTGCCTGGGACCAAAGAAGTCAGGCTGAATCGGGTCCCGGAGGCGCACACAGTTGCAATCAGCTCCACCTCCAAGTTTAAGAACAACAAATTCATGACATCAACATTGACTGTCATTAGGAATCCATGTTTTGTGTTCATCACCCTGGGAATGACAACTGAGGGCATGTTTCTGTCTGGCTCGGCTGCTTTCCTGCCAAAGTTTATAGAGAACGAGTACGGTATACCTGCGTCTCAGGCAGCTGTTCTATCAGGTGAGTACAGTACCTGCATCCCAAGTAACTGTTCTATTAGGTGAGGATGGTATACTTGCATCCGAAGCAGCTAATCTATCAGGTGAGTACAGTATACCTGCATCTCAATCTCAAACAGCTGTTCTATGAGGTGGGAACAGTATACCTGCATCTCAGGCAGCTGCTCTATCAGGTGAGGCTAAAATTACAATTTTCCTATTGGCCTCATAATGAATCAATTGACCAGGAAAAATAGAATTTCTCAACTATCAACTTTATTACCAATACAAGTGGTTTTAAATTTTAAACTTGCATTCTTTATGGCACGCTGCATCTGGGATTATTACTTCCCTTGTCATGTTTCTTTACTGTATAGTAAACAGCGGTTATTGAACTGTACCACTCTCTATATGGTTCACTGTTTTCTCTTAGTGAAATTAACAACTTCCCTTGCCAGCCAACATAATCATTCTTTACTGGGTAGTAAAAGAAAGATGGCAGGTAAATATGTTAAACGGGTAAATATGTTAAACATGAGCATAGGCTGCAGTGTCCCATTTGGTTTATTATATTAACACTTTTTCCTTTGGTTAGTGTTAGGGTGGCCACACCTACTGTCGTCAAAGGCTAAACTAATATTGTCAACCGTTTTATGAAATTTGCCACTTGAATCTTCTTGGCTGTCACTTTTTACCCCCACTGTCACGAGATCCATAAAATGCCAATTCTTGACCGTTCGATCACTTGTCCTAACAAAAGTTTTACATACTTTCAGGACTGGCTGTGGTACCAGCTGCTGTGTGTGGTCTCATCATGGGAGGTTTCATAGCCAAGAGATTTAATTTCACCATTCGACAAGCCATCAAGTACCTGATAGCCACTAGCACAGTCTCAGCACTTGCTTGTGCTGTTGTGTGGATACGATGTCAGCCCAGTAGCATATATGGAGTTAGTATACCTTACGGGAAAGAGTAAGTTTCAAGATAATCCCAAAATTATTTTTTTTCCTGCATCTCTTCAATCGAATCAAATTCTTGGTATTGGTATTTTGCAAGTCGCCACCTTAGAATAATAAGGTTCTAAGTTAAATTTGTGAAAAAAATGAGTTATGGCCCCTGGGTTATGGGCTGTATATCAATCTATCTTGGTAAAAAAATATGAAAGCTGTATCATGGGGCAATTTTGTAGGAAGTGCAGAATAACAAGGTTCTAATTCTATATAGGAAGCGTGGTAGGCATCTATAACCTAATTGTTTTTTTGTAGTGTATACAGGGTGGTAGGCAACTATAACGTGGTAGGCAACTATAATGTGGTAGGCAACTATGACCTAATTGTTTTGTTGTTTTGTACACAGGGTGGTAGGCAACTATAACCTAATTGTTTTGTTGTTGTGTACACAGCGTGGTAGGCAACTATAACCTAAATGTTTTGTTGTTTTGTACACAGCATGATAGGCAACTATAACGTGGTTGGCAACTATAACCTAATTGTTTTGTTGTTGTGTACACAGGGAGGTAGGCAACTATAACATGGTAGGCAACTATAACCTAATTGTTTTGTTGTTGTGTACACAGGGTGGTAGGCAACTATAACGTGGTAGGCAACTATAACCTAATTGTTTTGTTGTTGTGTACACAGGGTGGTAGGCAACTATCCCATCAAGTTGGATGTGCAGTGCAACAGCCTGTGTAACTGTGACACAGACGCGTTTGAACCGGTGTGTAACAAAGACACAAGTCTTTACTTCTCACCCTGCTATGCTGGATGTGTCCTTCAATCAGGGACCACTGTGAGTTATACCTACAGGAATTTCAGTTTATTGTGTTTACTTAGGGGTCGACCAATATATTAGCCAGCTGATAAACGGCACCAATATCAGGATATCGGCAATATCAGTTTAAGTAGTATGTAAAAGTCACCGATATTTCATAATGCATGACATTTTGACTAAAAAAATTGAGAAAAAAATTATCATATAGATTTATAAATATCTCAACAAATTAATGTATTGATCCGGATAAGGGTATTGGAAGAATCAAAAGAGTCCTAGTATTAATATAAAAAAACAAATTACACAGACTATTTGTGTAAGGAAACAATAAATTAAAGCTTTATTATCGACTAATACAAATAATGGTAGACGTTTCGGCTCATGCCTTCATCATATGGAATTAACCAAATCCACAATTTTACCTGACTGCAAAATTGTTTTCCCGTTGTGGTTTTCACTGTTACTTTAGATACTTCAACTTCCTCCTTTTTCTTATATTCTATGTCCGTGTTTATTTTTGTCTGTCATTTCTTTTCATTTTATCACATAGACTTTAATATGTTTTAATTTTAAGATATATGTAAGTACATGTAATTGTTTTTGTACTGACGTACTGTGTAATTTGTTTTTTTGTAAAAAAGCTTTATGCAGTCCTATTCTGTATGATATATTAGTATTAATATGTACTGCCACGAACCAGTGTGTCATATGCTATGATATTGTTTAGGTATTGGCCGATTTTCATATACTTGGAAATTCTGTGTAAGTGATGCAGATGCCGAGTATACCATAATGCTCTAATAGCAAAGATGCAAGCAGAATCGAAAAGTCTAAAACATTTCGTATCATATAGATTAACAAAATGTTTTCCCCGTGCAGAGTTGTTGTCATTGACAACTATTCATCTTTCAACCTCATTTTGACTCTAGTATTATTGCTTTGTTCTCATTGTTTCATTCATAAAAGGTGGCTGTGTGTAAAAGCCATTTACCTATTCATTAGAATTAATTATGAGTCAAAATTGAAAGTTCAAAAGGAGTTTCTAATTTTATTTGTACATTTTTATATAGAGGACAGTTCGCTTTAATATGAGTCATATGTAGGTTATGATAGATGTGTGAACTGGAACTTGAAAGGCATCAGAAGTTTTGTTAAAAGATACATTTTACTTTTTATACAAATTTAAATGACTTATATATGCAATATAAATAATTACGAGTCATAAATTTAAGAATGATGTCATCAAAGACAATGCTGGTTTTTTGTCCTAACAAATACTCATATCTGCAAAAAAAATATTGGTGTTGGCAATATCGGCACAAATGCATATCTATAGACTCCTATTTTTTTTTTTTCATTTTGAAACTATTCATTAAAATATACAAAATAAATTACTTAAAAAATCTTTCTTTAACTTGGACTGATAGTCCTAACGAAAGAAATAATTTTTATTTTGTCAGAGGATTTTGATTTTCTGTTTTCAAAAATTAGTTTTTACTTAGGCTACTTGATCTGAAGGGTTATTATTGTGACTTAATGCATGTTTGTTTCAGTTCCACAACTGTACGTGTGTTGATGTCCTGAATGAGGTGACCAAACTGGTGACTCCAGTCAGTAGGACACTGAGCACAGAGAACTGCCGTCATCCATGCCATCTGCTTTACCTGTTTGCAGTGCTGCTCTTCATGTCAATGTGTGTTTCCTTCATGCCTATAGCACCAGGAGATTCCATACAACTCAGGTACTGTCATTGGAAGCATTAATGATTATGTAAGGGTCTCTTTATTTCTTGGCCAACAAATGACTCTAAGTTAAGTTTAGTTGTAAAATTTGTTTACTTGATAATATCTTTGCTATTTTTATTTTTTTTTTTATTCAATTGACAGATGTGTGCATGAAGACAATAAAGTCTATGCACAGGGAATCAAAACACTAATTGTGCGAATGTTAGGTGAGTAGAATCATAACACTAATTGTGCAAATGAAAGGGGAATAGACAAATAACTATAAATTAGTAAATCTCTGAGACAAATAACTATAACTATCTCAGTAAGAAATCAAATTTTCTACATAACTGTTTAGGAATCAATAATGTATATTTATCTACTTTAGGATCAATAATATTTGTAAACTACTGATTTAGAGAGAATTATATGTTGAAAAAATGATACAGAAACAATAGTTATTTTTATTAACTATTATAGATTAGAAAACAACATTCTTTATTATTATTGGAATTAGAATGCCCTGTTTAACATTGTTAAAGATTTTTCATTTGATAACTTATCGAAAATAGACCAGATTTTTATGCTCCCCTTGATTTCTTCTTGTCTTTGAAAAGGCTCGTTTGTGGGACCCATTTTAATGGGTAAGTTACTGGACATACAATGTGAAACTTGGCGTGAGAAATGTGGCCAGAGGTTGTCATGCTGGCTGTACAACCATGACAACCTGGTCCTCAGCATCTACCTGTACGCTGTTGTCCTCAAAGGCCTGTCAGTAGTCTTCAGTTGTCTGGCTTTCAAGTTTTATCGGCCTCCAGTCTGCAACCAGGTTGTTGTAATTCAGGTAACTAGCAACTAAGTTGTTGTAATTCAGGTAATTAGCATCCAGGTTGTTGTAATTCAGGTAATTACCAACCAGGTTGTTGCAAAAATCTGGTACATAGCAACCCCGTTGGTGTAATTCAGGTTATTAGCAGATTAATAAAATTACCAGATTTACTTTAAGTCACTATTTTTCACAAGAGTTCAAAGAAATGTCGAAATTCTATAAATATCATTGTTTCTCTTCATGCATGTTGGTTTGTCCTGCATCACGTCTCAGTTGTTAAGAGGACTATTTTAATGCCGAAAATTTACAGATTTAAATTTGAATTCTATTAAGTGACAAAAAAAAATATTTGAAATAAAACTATTTATCAATGACAGGATGCACTAATAATTTTAAGTGCACTATGCCAAGAAAGTCTTTAAAAATATTTTCAAAATTAATAAAATAAAATTACATGTTAACTCTTGTCATCCTGAAATCTTTAGGCAACATTTGTGACTGATATTTCTTCAAGTCTCTCTTTGCATTGTGGATTAAAAAAAAATTAATTTAATTTTTAGTGAAATTATACTTTTTCCTTATAGCAAGTCTTTTTTAAACTGTTATTTAATGATGTCTGAGCCTAACGAAATCTTTATATCCTGCAGACTACTGATGCACCTCACCAAGAAGAGAAAGAGGGTAAGGCAGCAGAAGAAACAAACCATCAACAGAAAGAAAACTCATTATTTGATGAGGCCAACCAACCAATGGTAAGCGATTCAACAAAAAATCTTATTTCTTTTTAGAAGACTAAAAAATAGTTTAGTTGTATTCCTTTACAAGTTAAAAAAAGGCAAGCGTTATTCGCACGGTTTTGACGTCATAACCGTGCCGATAATTTTGAAAATTATTAGCACGGTTCGACCGTGCCGATAATTATTCGCACTTTTTGAAATGCTAATTTACACTTACTAACTACAAAGTGTAATAATTAAGATAATGTAAAGTATTAGTATAGTTGATATTTAAATTTTAGGACACTGTCTACTGTAATTGATTTAATTGTTGTTTAATTGAGTCAAATAAATATTATTGGACCTAATAGTAATAGCCTGCGCAAATAAAACAAATATAAATTACGACAATATTAATTTAGCTACTGACAGACAGTGTCACTGTGACTGTTACTCAATGAGTCAATGACCAATGGCTACAAATTATGAAGATGACAATGATTATGAGATTTTGAACAAAAAATATCAAACATTATAATTATTTGCACGGCACGGTAAACTAATTTTGCTGTCACTGATATTGATAGTAATAGTATTTGAGCAAGAATCTGAGTCTGAGCGGACCTGCATATTGCCGTTCGCTAGTTGATCATTAATGATTTATAATTAATCATTTATTAATTAAAGTGAAAGACTTTGTGATGGTAAAGAATCATTTTAAAAAAAAATAAAAAGTGAGAGTCCGGACTCTGTTCTGTACTGTAAGTGTAAGTAAGTAAGACTGAACTGAGTATGAGTATAAGCATAACAGTGAACAGTATCAGTAACTAGTCTCTAGTAACTTCAGTTCAGTAGTAACAATTGTAGTAACAGTGACTCACTCATGGGATATAAAAAAATTGTCCCTGGAAAAAAAGCCTGTTTGAGTGTTTGCAAGCATCATCACTGTGGTTGTAAAACAAAAACCAAGAAAAAAGAAAAAAAAAACAGAATATATAAAAACGGCTTTATCAGGATTCGATCCGCTAACCAATAAATAATAAAGGACACAATCACTTTAGCTCACTATCCATTAGTCTAGAGAAACTTGTTAGTGATTGCGATTATTCAAAGTTATATCCAATTATCATTTATTAGACATCAATCATTAAATTGTAACTAGTATTAGTACTATAAACATATAAATATTAGTACTATTAACATATAACTGCACAATTTAGCCTAAATCGAGTGAAATTGGCTATTATTTTGTTATCAACCGCTGGGAGTACGCATGCGCGACGACCAGACCCGACCCGTGCTAATAATTAAAAAAATTATATGCACGGGAAAACCGTGCTAATAATCACTTCGTTAAAAAAAACACTTAAAAACTTGATTAAATATTCCTATGATTAAACAATTTACAACTCTATCTTATGTAACACTTGAACTGCATCTGTACCGAATTGTTCTTTTGCTCCCAAATAGTAATCCCTGTGGTGAGTTAAATTGATTGATGGGGCATGAAACTTCCACCAATTTTTCTGATCAGTTTATTAATTTTAATGTGTATGATAGATGGGGCATGAAACATCCACCAAATTTTCTGATCAGTTTATTCATTTTAATGTGTATGATTCAGCCTGAATTGAATATTTAAAAAAAAAAGATACACATTTTGTTTATTAGATGAATTATTTTAAAAAAGGATTGACACAATATATATTTCTAGTAATTCAAATTTTAGTTATTTTAGATTCTAGAATAATTTTCTTAAAGAAAAATTAATAAACTAGAATGTACTTAAAAAATAGCATAAATTATTTGCTTAAAATTATTTTAAATATTTTAAAGTATAAATACAATTAAAACTTTCAACTATTGCAAATGATGATTTTTTAGTCTATCAATGGTGATTATTTGTGAATTTCAATCATGAAAAGTTAATTTTTTAATCTTGTAGGTCTTCATGAGATATTTTGATAACATTTTTATTGCATGTTTCTGTCAAATATATTTTTAAAAAACAAAAAAAACCTTAAAACCTTTGAATGATTGTTGCATTTTCATTTAGTCAACATCCAGTTCATAATTGTTGCCTGGGCATAATAATTTAACTATGTCCCTGCATAAATGTTTTGATTCTTTACCATGTTCATGTAATATTAGGGCACATTAATATAATTGTAATATTATGATGCCTGGTCACATTAATATAATGATTCCTGGACACATAAATAAAATATCTGGACACATGAATGGCATGATTTCTGGTCACATTAATGTCATAATGTCTGGTCAAATTAATGTCATGATGTCTGGTCACACTAATGTAATAGCTGGGCACATCAATGTCATCATGTCTGGAGATGTTAATTTTAATGTCTTCTTATATATAGCTAAACTGGATATATTCCATAATTTATTGAAGTAAACATTTTTAAAAAGAAACAAACCAAAAATTGATGGAATTTGTCCCCCCTCACCCCACCCCCATCTGTCAATCTAAATCTTGTACATTCCATGATTAGATAAAGCTGAAACTTTTCATTCATTTCTGGTAATAATATGTGAGTCTAACATAATCAGTTCATATTAATCAATTAATTATAATAAATTAATAATTTTAATTACTTCATTTTAAATAGTTAATTAATTTCTATCTGACATTGTGTTTATGTGAAAAGTATTTTGTCTTCAACTGTAAGAGAGCGCTTTGTCCAACTGGTTTTAAATACACTGGTTAATGCTAGTATTGTAACATAGAGACCAGAGTTCATTTCCAAATAGTCAAAGACAAAAGTACAAGTAAATGCTTTGTCATTTTTAAAAAAAATTAAATTTAAGATAGAAAAAATAAATAAGTAGAATTTTAGTTTTTGTCACTTTCTGTCAATAAAACTTAATTTTAGTTGAAAGTAATAAAACATTTTAAATTTATTTATAGTTCCTAACATACCCTGTGTTAAGTGGTAATATTCTAGTGTCTTAGATCAAAGAAGTATTAGGGTGAACAATGATTTAAAGATTTTTCAAAGAGTAAAGGATAATTGAAATTTTTAACCACCTACAACACCTGTCTCAACCCAGTCTATCATTGTACTAATAGCAACCTAGTCTAACACCTATTAGACTATCAACCTACTGACAACAACCCAGTTTAACACCTATAATTTAATGACTGCAAATATGTGCTTGCTTCCTGTCTTAAACCAGTAACCTTTTTAAAGGCAGTCTATCATGGCAATTACTAAGTTTTTCATTTTTTTTTGTTTTCTAACACTCAGCTTCCAGGAACAGTGCAGAGTTCTTAGAAGGAAGAAGAACTTGTAGAACTGACATCTCAGACTTCAGTGGTTGAGGAGGACAATCCTGAGTCATAACAACAAAGTCTTCAAATATTTGAGAGTGCAGGTGACATTTTTCTAACTCATCACTGATTGGATGCAGTAAGCTGGAGTAAGGGGGTCATATCAAGGTAACTCTGACTTCAGAAGTCATATTCTTTCTTCAACTTATCAAGGTTTCAATCCACCAAAAACAGACAAAGGATTAGAGATAAGATAATTACAAGAAGGTGGACATATTATGAAAATAATATCACTGTTGAAATCGCTTGTAGTTTTCTCTGAGGATTTTTATAGGAGTTTGAGTCTTAGTTAGGGAAGTTTGACTTTTCCTTAGCTTGCAATGCTGAAAAAATACTTAAATTTGGCCCAAATAACGCCGCAAACATTCTAAAGCCATTCAGCAAATGATGACGGCTTCTTAGACAATACACGTTATCCACATGCTTCTGGTGATTAGTTTTTTTTTTTTTAAATTTTAAATATTTTTTGAAATATGAGGCATATTTCAGTAAGAAATTGAGCTTTGTGTTGGTAAGAATATGTGGATTAAAATTGTGTATGTAAATGAAGGTTTTCTTATATTCATGACTTGAAACAACATGTTGAATTTCAATGCATTTAATTAAGAACAGATGTGTTTTATAATGAACTTTATGTAGTAATTTTATCTTGTTTAGTTTATCTATTTGTATAGACTGCGCTAAGTTATTTTATATCTAATGTATTAGAAAACAAATTGTTATCTCAATGGCCAAGTCAATATAATGAACTCATTATAATCCAACTAACTATTCAGCACTGCTGTCTGTTATATCCTTTGGTATAATATTTTACAAGTTATGTTAACATTTAGTTTTCTCTCATTCTTTTATATTCATTCATAAATATACTCAGTGGATGTATCTATAATAATATATATACAAATATATATGTCTATGAGAAATCCAGACCATGTATCTATATATATATTTATCTTTATCTATGTATATAAAAGTAGTATTCCATGTCTAGACTTTCAGATACAGAAACAGCTCATCACAAGGATTTGACACAAACATAGTACACCTTATTTATCCCACCATTTTCAAACAAAACATATGAACGGGATCTTCTGTTGCCATTTATTGGCTACTGATCATGGGGGGTTAAATTTCAGCCAGTTCTATTTATTTCACAACAACTTGTTTGTCATTCATGAAACCTTGTGACACTCTTTAATTTTGATAACCTGATTTACTTTATTAGCACCAGTGAATTTTGTTTTGTTTTTACACTACATTTATGTGAAATAGAAACATATCAGAAATTGATTTGTCATATGAAGGCCGTGGGCTGTATACAGTGTGAGACCAAGAAGAAAATTTTGATACATGATTCTGTTTAAAATTTAAGTTGTAGAATCATGTACACATCATTTGTAAGCATGTCCATTCAAAAGTTAAGTAGGAGAACCATGAACCCTCCTGTTCAATAGCTACCATGGCCATTTAAAAAGTTAAGTTAGAAAGCCATGGACCTTCCTTTTCAAGCTACCATGGCATTGTCATCAAGCCTTTTTCATTCAAAAGGCTGGAAGGAAGTAGTCATAATAAAATTTTTTAACGCATCAAATCACAATTTTAAACCAGCTTAAAATATAATTGATGGATGTTGCCCCAAACTTATTGTCCATATCTATTTTAGTTGGGGTGGGTGAGGGGTGTGTGTTGTCAAACATTAGATGATGCTATAAAAAAAATCAGTCTCTATTGTGATATTTGATGACAATGTGTGTTATTACTTTGTTATTATTCATTTACCAAAATGTGCGGCAGGTTTGCTGACATGGTTCACTTTAAGATGTATTAACTTATTTATTTATCCTCTGAATCACGGTTCATTTAGATCTCCTAGACAGATTGTTTACAATACACTGTTCATTGTATTAGAGGATATTCTGTTCAGTTAGATCTCCTAGAAAGATTGTTTACAATACACTGTTCATTGTATTGGAGGAAATTCTCTATCAAATGGGAAATCCTTTTTTTTTAAAAATCGCAATATTATTTTTTTAATGTCCTTTTTTAGCCAAGTAAATTGCATTGTAGTTCTAAAGCCATAAAGCCAGTGCAATTTTTTAAGCCATCAAATCAACTTGATTCTAAAAAACATTAAACCAATGTGTTCATTTTGCTCTGCTTTGTTAATAGTTTAACATAAAAAATCCCAAATATTTTCTGTGCTAACAAAAATACTCAGTTTCTGTTTAACCTAAGAATGGTTGGTGCTTATGCTTTTTAAAAATAATACTAATTTTGTTTGCAGCTTTTGAAATAATTACTTTGCTTGTCTATTCTTATAAGCCATTGCAAGTTTGTTTGTTTATTTTACCAGTGTTTGTACTGTATGTTCTGAAGTTGGTGGAGGGTACCATGTTTATTTTCAAAGCATTTGTTCAAGTCCTGACACTAATGTTGGGCATCTCCTTATCATCATCAGTATTACACAGACTGTGTTACTTATCATTATAATATTGTTTTTTTTCTTAGCTCCAAATATGCCTTGCATGTTAATGACTTTTCACTTGACAAAATTTATAGATTGGCTTAGTGCAGCTTTTATCTCAGCTTGACATTTGAATATTTTGCAGAATTTTCTTTATGTTTAGCTTACAGATTGGATATTTGTTCAAATTTTAAAAAAATGTCCAATGTACATATCAAATTAAAATGCTGTCAATTAATTTTTGGCATTTTTGGAAAGCAGTGGGTCTCAAACACAACTCATGTAGGCTTGTGTTTAAACAATGGCTTTGCGATATTGATGACAGGAGACCCTCAATCACTCAGTTGATGATCTTTGATGTTGCTGCTGTTTTGAATCAGCTGTCTTCATGAAATTATTGAGCTCTATGGTGTTCCACCATCCACTGCATTGTTCCAATTCTCAATGGATTACGCTCAACTATCCACTGGAACATGGGCCCAACAGGTTTTTACCCACTGCTTGATCATATCTTTTCCACAATTTTTCCCATTTTCTTTATTTTGAAATGTTTGAAATTGTATATTTTATCAAATGATTTTTAAAAAAAAATCTTCTTTTAGATATAAATTAGACATTTTATTTTCCCCCTCTTGTTTGAACAAGTCAAATGTATTGTGGAATGTAACAGAGACATCTCTATTCCCCCCCCCCCCCCATACTCACATTCTCTACAACCCAGACAGATCAATTCATTGATTGTTGGCTATCAAAATAAAAATTGAAATATCATGTTTCCTCCCTGTTCTATGCTTCTGTGGTTTGGTGATGATAGTTTTGTATGGAAATATTATTTCCTGAAGACTATTTTCACATACTTCTCAACGACAAAAGCTTATATCACTTTGGAATTGACATTGTTGAATCTTTGCATCTTGTATAATAAGGAATTATTGTGAAACAGATCCCTAGGCTTATACTTGAATATATCCAAAATGGTTCAAGAAAAAGTGATTCAAAGGATGCTTTATGTCACAACAAGAAGCAGGCATCAAGAGTATATTCTAACCACCCCAAATTTCAGATTAGTTGATAAAAATTAAAAAATCACCTCATCATTTGTGTGTGTGTTCCCTATGACCTAAATTTTAACAGTTGGGTGTTGTGTTCTGTCTGATATTTTGTATTGAAGCAATAGATATCATCATCTGTTAGTTTTCAAAATGGCCATTTCAAAACCCCTGTATAGCTATTGTTAAACCCCCTGTATAGCCATAATGAAACTCCCTGTTGAACCCATAAGCATGCCACCTATAATACAGATTCACAGAGATTTTCTTATTTTCATTCTTGGTTATCTCACCTTGTGGGACAGATGGATAATTTGTGTAAGGTTTTTTTTACTCTATACTTACATATTATGTTGTATTTCTAAGGAGGGTGGGTGGCAGTGGGCCAAACTCTTATTTGTGTTCTATTACATGAATGTATCTTCACATTGAGAGTGAGAGAAAGCATTGAGGAAAAGTATAATTCAAAATATCATAGACCTTATTCATAAAATTTGTTTTTTTGTTGTCTGTGTTGATTTCTGAATCAAGCTCACGAAATAAGTAGCCCCCNNNCCCCCCCCCCCCCCCCTTAATAATGTTACCATCTAGACCTACTTTTGTATTGCTTAAATTACTGAACCTATGCTTAAAAAGTCTTTTAGTCGTTTTTATTTTTAAAAATGTACTGATGTCAAAAATATGTTTGGACACTTTAGATTGATCAGCATTTTTCTGACAATATAATTATTACTTTTTATTTCTATAAAAATTTCATTTATAGATTAAATTAATATTATGGAAACATCTAAGTGTGCATGGGTACATTGAAGTGTTCATGGATACATTGTAGTGTTCATGGATACATTGAAGTATTCATGAATACATTAAAGTGTTATAGGAAACCAAATAATTTTAAAGTGGTTCTGATTAGTACATTAGAGGCTATGAAAGACATAAAGATAGAATTATTCTTTTGAAAAGTGTGCTAGTCTTGGGCTCATCAGCCACCATGTCATTCTCTGACTAAAACAATGGCTCAAATAGATGGAACATCATTTTTCCACAGCTGAAATTTAAAATATATTTTACAATAAATAATAATCATATGAACAATTTGTTGCTTTCAGTCTCAGTAAAACCATTCATATTGACAGTTTTCAATATCAATTATATTTGAAAAAAACAAACAAACTAACAGCCAAATCATTAATTTGCGGTTCCACTTTAAATGACTTAGTTTTGTTCCACTTTAAATGACTTAGTTTTGTTCCACTTTAAATGACTTAGTTTTGTTCCACTTTAAATGACTTAGTTTTTTTCCACTTTAAATGACTTAGTTTTGTTCCACTTTAAATGACTTAGTTTTGTTCCACTTTAAATGACTTGACTTAGTTTTGTTCCACTTTAAATGACTTAGTTTTGTTCCACTTTAAATGACTTAGTTTTGTTCCACTTTAAATGACTTAGTTTTTAAAACATTTTATATAAAAGTTGTTTAGTTCTGTTGTCATGAAGGTGTAGTTAGTTATTTTACAGTTATAGTTGTATTTTAAAAATTATTTTTCACTCCAATGTTAGAAAGTGAGCCAAGAGCTGCCCAACTATTCATAGAGAGTTCTTATGAAAGGGGTTCATGAAATGAAGTTTACTCTGCTTGATAGATAGATATAAAAAAATGGTATTTGATAGTCTTGAAAAAAAACATTATTTTAATATAATTTTTTTTGTGGGGGGGGGGGGGGGGGG
>MUZC01004612.1:460540-474714 GCA_002072015.1 Radix auricularia | reverse complement strand
GGGGGGGGTGAATCTCCCGCTTTCTTACATTTTAAAAATAATTTTTATCCCCAGACACCAGAAATGATTGCTTGCTTGTTCCTGCTTTACACTTGAAGTTAATGATTTTAAGGATAAAGATAGGGTGGGGGGCAGGATGCAGTCAGTTTAAAGATTATAAAACCAATCTGTGAAGTTAAATTACAAACATTATGATTGGTAGACATTTGTACTCATTCAATATTGGAGTGGGTCAAATATAAATGTTTTTAGATTAATTATTAATATGTGAAAGGATGCAATAATCTTCTGTATATAAAGGGCATCTGTAATGTGCAAGATAAAATTTCAGTCATATTTACTCATTGCATAGCAAAACACATTTTTTCAACAAAAAATATTTGGATCACAATAAATAAGGATAAACATTAATAAATTTAGCCCCTGGTAAGCTTGAATTTATTTTTTAAAAAACCTTGTTCACAATGATATGTTTCACAGATTGTTTTTAAAAAAAATTGTTTTTAATTGCTGAACTTTTTAGCACATGTAAAGTCTCAAAATAAGATAATGTGACATAAAACAATACTGATTTTGCATTTGCTCTTTGGCTTTTTAAAAAAGGAGATTTTTAAAAAAATGTGTTTTTTCATAATTTTGTTGTAATTATCTTTATGTTGTAGATGATTCTGTATTTTGATAGGAAATTATTTAGTTATTACCTAAATAAATTACTTAGTTATGACCTAAATTCTTTAGTTATGACCTAAATTATTTAGTTATGACCTAAATTATGTAGTTATAACTTAAAATTATTTAGATATTTCTTAATTACTTAGTTGTGACCTAAATTATTTAGTTATGTCATAAATTATTTAGTTATGTCCTAAATTATTTAGTTATGACCTAAATTACTTTTTTATGTTCTAAATTATTTAGTTATTACCTAAATTACGTAGTTATTACCTAAATTCTTCAGTTATGACCTAAATTCTTTAGTTATGACCTAAATTCTTTAGTTATGACCTAAATTCTTTAGTTATGTCCTAAATTATTTAGTTATGTCCTAAATCATTTAGTTATGTCCTAAATCATTTAGTTATGACCTAAATCATTTAGTTATGTCCTAAATCATTTAGTTATGTCCTAAATCATTTAGTTATGACCTAAATTTTTTAGTTATGTCCTAAATCATTTAGTTATGTCCTAAATCATTTAGTTATTACCTAAATTATTTAGTTATTACCTAATTTATTTAGTTATGTCCTAAATCATTTAGTTATGATTTGTGTAAAAGGCAAAACGATCAAAGTTATTTACTTCATTTACTTTCATATCATTTTACTTATATCATATAATTATGTGTTCATTTTCTTCTTTTTTGTATTAAGAGTGGCTTTCAAATTGATATAATCTTTTTATAAACTGTTAAAAAATAATTTATGTCTTAACCTTTACCCTTAAGCCCTTTAAGGTGTCTATAGGATATACTTCACCTAAAAATGCAAAATCAATTAAACCCTATAAGTTAACTTATATTTTACTCAGAAGCCTAATTTATTTAATATTAAAGACTGTTTTCTGTTTCGGTCAGATCCAAACAATTTGGGCAAACCTTTGTGTATATTTTATGTGATAAATGTGTGTAGCTGTTCCATTATTATTACAGAACACATGTAGTTACATTATCTAAGCTATATATATATATACATGTATATATGTTGATATATTCTGTGATAGAATCTCCTCCACCTAGTCTAATCTTATAACACCTAGTCTAATGCTAATAATTTATCACCTATAAGGGGTCTTTTAACAAATATTATTCATGCCAGTAAAATGTTTTTTTTATGCTTTAACAGTTAACATTTTTAAAAAATCCTGTATTTATGTTGTTTGTTTCTCAACAAGAGGTTCAGAATTATTTTGAACGGGTTTCTGTTAAAAAAACTCGTATATATCTATATATATTATATAATTATTAAACATAAATCGTTCTCCGCTTGTTCATTTTAATATATACATGCTATGATTGGTTATCTTGATATTTTGTTGTAGCCAATCGGAGTTGATCATTCACTGGATCAGACTAAGGTCCAATTCAGCATCTGTCGCAAACAATTATTCCTGTATGTAGTTTGTACTGATATCATATGTTGTTGTCAACGGGGCAGTTATTTATATCATTGTTATCCTATCCTCACTGTGTGTATCTCTACCTTTGCAACCATCCCTGAAAATTTAATAATATTAAAGAACTAAAAGTAAAAGAACAAATCAAGGAGAAGCACTGAATATAAAAATTAAATTTAAGTAATGCAACCGTTTCCATTCAATCTTTTCCACACAACCTTTTCCATACAATCTTTTCCACACAACCTTATCCATACAATCTTTTCCACACAACCTTTTCCATACAATCTTTTCCACACAACATCAATCTGACTGTACAGCTGCTGTAGTGCAAACAGCATAAAAGGTACTTCAAAAATAAAATCCAATGATAACTCAAAAAATATCCCATCTATGAAATCTTAGATGAGAGAAAATGACTAATATAAGTCATCTGGTAACTCACTTATAGTTTCCAAACACCATGATTCAAATTGTCATGTTAAATGTAAACAGAGAAAGAATGATTTATTGATACATTTAATAGATGGATTGATATTGTGTTGATATGAAATGTAGTCTGTCTCCTTGAATAAGGACCTCGTCACTTAGTGTCATCATTAATCATAATCTTCCAATGAAGTCTGGCTCAATGAATAAGGAAACTGTCACTTGAGTCATTATTTATTGTCATCTTCCAATTACCCAGTGCATTTATAGTGTTCCCCTACTGTGTTACTCAACTCTGAAACATAACAGTTGTAATTGTGGTGGAAGTATTTAGCTCTGAAACATAACAGTTGTAATTGTGGAGGAAACTTTGAGCTCTGAAACATAAAGTTGTACTTGTGGAGGAAGCTTTGAGCTCTGAAAATTAACAATGGTATTTGTTGAGGAAACTTTGAGCTCTGAAACATAACATTTGTACTTGTGGAGGAAACTTTGTTATTGCTGTTTGTCATACTATGACTATGTTTAGATGATGGTGTTTTTTTTTTACATGCAAGTTTTTGTCTTATCATACTATGATGACTATGTTTAGAGATTGGTGTTTCTTTTCAAGCAAGTTTTTTCTTATCAGTCAATGATTCTCCAGTCCTATGCCAAAGTATGCACTTGAACCAATATGCCAAGACTGATGATTCTTTGCTATTTTGTTCATCAAATGAAAAATTGATTTCAGATAAGACATCTTTTAAACAAGTATGACAGGATTTGTTAGTTGATGTATGCAACATTGCCTTCCCGCACACATTTAAATAGTATGATTTACCCCTAGCATATTTATTTCAACAGCGATTTAAAAATTATAACTTTAAAAAATCCTTGATACTTGTAAATTTGATCAAGTCTGTGTTAAATGAGATTGTATTATAAAATAATCCATGTGTACCTTATCTAAGCCCCCGTGTTATTTGTAACTGACCTTGGCCTTCACAAAGACATAGATTACAAGTACCTGACCTTGGCGACAGAAACGTAATTGACCTATACCTGACCTTGGCCACAAAAAACGTAGATGACCAATACCCAGCCTTGGAAACGAAACTTAGATGACCATTACCTGACCTTAGCCTCGAAACTTAGGTAACCAATACCCGACATTGGCCTCAAACTTAGATGACCAGATCCTGACCTTGACCACAAAAACTAAGATGATGAATACTTGACCTTGGCTACAAAAAGATGACCAAAACCTTACCATGGCCCCTGAAACTTAGATGACCAATACCTAACCTTTAAATTGATGTTGCTCCTGTTCCCTACTCAAATATCATGTACTATTGTAAACATGGTACCTCCGGTGGTATATATTGTGTTTGACTATCAGAAGCTCCCTAACAACATCCACATCTCCTACATCCACATCTCCAGCATCCACATCTCCCCTTCACACATCTACATCTTCCTTCCACATATCCTTCCCAACATCAATATTCAAGCATCAACTTATCCACATCCACATCTTCCCCTCCTACTTCAACATCTCCTACATTTACATCTCCCACATCCACATCTCCCCTTCACACATCCACATCTCCCCTTCACACATCCACATCTCCCCTTCACACATCCACATCTCCCTTCCAACATCCACATCTACCATTCAATATTTCAAATATCCCTTCCAACATCCACATCTCCCTTCCAACATCCACACCTCCCTTCCAACATCCACATCTCCCAACACCCACACCTCCCTTCCAACATACACATCTCCCTTCCAACATCCACATCTCCCTTCCAACATCCACACCTCCCTTCCAACATCCACATCTCCCCTCCAACATCCACATCTCCCTTCCAACATCCGCATCTCATTTCCAACATCCACATCTCCCCAGAAACATCAACATCTCCCCTCTTGCAAAAAGAATCAGAGAAACTAAAAATAAAATCATTAAAAAATGAAAAGTGTGAATTGTGGGTATATTTCATTATAAGGATGACATTGTGTTAATAATTATATAGCTGTCTATGTATTTGTCTATTGATAATATTTATAACAATAATGATTCTTTTAATTGGTTACATTCAACAAATTGTTGAGGTTGTTGAACTTTGATAGTAAAATTTGACATACTTGAGTTCATCAACCACCACTGCTTTAATTCAAAATTTGATGCGTTTCTTGGGTTGGGGGATGGTGGGCTAGAAACTAATATACCCCCTTCGAAGTAAAAAAACAAACAACACACCTAAGAAAATGACCAAAAAATATAAATTTGGCATTAAATTTAGATACAAATCTCTATAAAATGTGGGGCATTTTAAAATTATTTCAATGTATTTCATATTAACAAATTTAGAATACTTATAGACAGGAGTTAAGAAGGATTCTAATAAGATAGATACTTTTTGTCTTGCTGGTGTAGCGTTTAATTATATTATTTTATCTTTAAAAAATGTATAAATCAATGTGGAAAGTCCACGTATTGGCATTAAAATTAGAAATTAAGACTATATCATTATATCTATGTAACTTGTAATCTCACTTGTATTTGATTATACATAGAAACCTTTCTGTTTGTACTTCAATATCCTCGTACATGTAGATGATATACGCTTTGTATTTCAATACCCTTATCCATGTAGAAGATACTGTAGCATGTACAGCACATTACATTGACATAGATTGTGTACTGTACATTGTGTGTGTGCAACTTTTTGTTTGCCACAGTCAGTTATATCAGGGACATCAATTTGTGTCTTGCTAACTGGGGCTGCTCAGCTGGTTACATGTTAGAACGATTCTACCAACTACCGCTGCAACAAGCATTTTGACAGTTGACATAAGTTGGCACGATTCTACCAGCTACTGCTGCAAGCATTTTGACAGTTGACATAAGTTGGCACGATTCTACCAACTACTGCTGCAACAAGCATTTTGACAGTTGACATAAGTTGGAACGATTCTACCAACTACTGCTGCAAGCATTTTGACAGTTGACATAAGTTGGCACGATTCTACCAACTACCGCTACAACAAGCATTTTGACAGTTGACATAAGTTGGCACGATTCTACCAACTACCGCTACAACAAGCATTTTGAAAGTTGACACACGGTTACACAATGTGACATGAGAGCTTAGTTGTATTCAGTGGGATCAGAATTTAGATATTTGAATAAAATCATTTCCTATATCTCAGGTATTGTGGTGAGATCATATCCTAGGTATTGGGGTGAGATAATATCCTAATAATTGCGGTATTGGTGTGACATAATATTCTAGTAATTGAGGTATTGGGGTGAGATAACATCCTAGTAATTTAGGTATTGGAGGGAGATAACATCCTAGTAATTGAGGTAACTGGGAGAGATCATATACTAGGTATTGAGGTATTGGGGTGAGATCATATACTAGGGTTTGGGTGAGATAATATCCTGGTAATTGAGGTATTGGGGTGAGATCATATTTTAGGTATTGATGTATTGGGGTGAGAACATATCCTAGGTATTGAGGTATTGGGGTGAGAACATATCCTAGGTATTGGGGTATTGGTGTGAGATCATATTTTAGGTATTGATGTATTGGGGAGAGAACATATCATAGATATTGAGGAATTGGGGTGAGAACATATCCTAGGTATTGAGATATTGGGGTGAGATCATATCCTAGGTATTGGGGTGAGATCATATCCTAGATATTGGGGTGAGAACATATCCTAGGTATTGAGATATTGGGGTGAGATTATATCCTAGGTATTGGGGTGAGTTCATTTCCTTGGTATTGGGGTGAGATCATATCCTAGGTATTGGGGTGAGATCATATCCTAGGTATTGGGGTGAGATCATATCCTAGGTATTGGGGTGAGATCATATCCTAGCTATTTGGGTGAGATCATATCCTAGGTATTGGGGTGAGATCATTTCCTTGGTATTGGGGTGAGATCATATCCTAGGTATTGGGGTGAGATCATATCCTAGGTATTGGGGTGATATCATATCCTAGCTATTTGGGTGAGATCAGTTCCTAGGTATTGAGGTGTTGGGGTGAGATTATTTCCTAGGTATTGGGGTATTGGAGTGAGATCATATCCTAGGTATTGGGGTGAGATCATTTCCTAGGTATTGTAGTATTGGGGTAAGATCATATCCTAGGTATTGATGTATTGGGGTGAGATCACATCTTAGGTATTTAGGTATTGGGGTGAGATAATATCCTAGGTATCGAGGTGATATCATTTCCTGGATGCTTAACTGCATTCAGAAGGTGAAGGTAAACATTTTAAACATCAAGTAAGTAGATCATGAAAATTGGATTCCAATGGTCTTACTTTAACTATTCATGTGAGTAAAGACCGCCTATCTAAACATGTTCGTACGATGGAGAGAAATGTTTTGTTACACAATTCTTTGAAAGAAAAGAATTTAAACACACAAGTGTAAACAATACGATTTATTTAAAGTTAACAGAAAGTTTGTGTTTTTAATTGCTTGCTTGGGTAAAGAAATATGTTTGTATAAATATATCGATGGATTTTTTAATATATCGTAGACATTTATGAAACCAATAATAGTATAATAATTGGTATTTGTATATTTTGGTGCTGGTTCTGAAATATTTTGTAACCCAGGGAATATCCATAGTTTGAAATGTGATAATAGTGTCAGGATTGTCCTTGAACTTGTTGAGCAGCTCTAGATTTGATCAAATAAAACTTTAATATAAACTCCTGATCGCCTTTATTTTGTTATTTATATTAATATTGGTTTCAGTTTAAGCGTACCATCATTTATTTCAAACAACATTTAGTCTATCAGGACTATCAAGTGTTTCAAACAACATTTAGTATATCAGGACTATCATGTGTTTCAAACAACATTTAATCTATCAGGACTATCACGTGTTTTACACAACATTTAGTTCACTTAGTCTACCTGGACCATCACCTGTTTTAAAAATATTTTTTCCATCAGGACTATCATGTGTTTCAAACAACATTTAGTCCATCATCTTATCATTTACAAAATAAACTCTTTTTAGAACTTACATTTAACGCATAACGCTATCAATATATTTACCATATAATGTATTGTGTCAGCAATTAGTCTTTTTAAAAAACCCGACGTTTACTAAACGCCGCAGTTATTCCGCTAACAGTGAGGGTGAAAGATTTCAGCGTTCAGCCAAAGTTTCCCTGGCAACGCAAAGTTGAAAAAAATCGAAGTGCCCAATCACCAGTCTCCTCTCTCTCTCTCTCTCCCTCTGTCTCTTGTTGAGAATCCAAGACTTGACAAGAGCAAAGAGTCTTGTGTGGCCATGATTACTTCTAGGCTTCCAGTGACTCAGTGAACACAAGCAGACATCGTCGTCAGAAAACTGTGTTGGACACAGGACATAGACGGGGAAAGCAACACATCATTGGTAACTGGTCATTACAGCCTGGCAAAGAAAAGGACATTTACATGTCTGTCATTGCGTGTCGAATTGAAGAAAAACAAAAGCAGGGGACGCATTGATTTATTTCGGAATTCTGCTGTTTAACCCTTGGTAGCCAGCCTTGTGCCTTTAATTCGTATTTTCGTTTGAGCTCTTCAGGGAAACATCGTTCAATTTGAATTTTAAGTGTGTAGATGGGAGATGTCATGGGATATCAAGCGTCTAGATAAGAAAATATTCATGTGATATTGTCTATGTACTTTTATTAGAGATGGTGTTAAGACTTGTGAAATATGGGGTGTAATGTGTTCTAGATTTTAAAAAATAAGATTTCGTGGATATCGTGTCTTGATTTCAGATATACGGGGTGTAATCTGTTCTATATTTAAAAAAAAATTTGGATCCGTGTCTATATTTTAAGAATGCATGAATTGCGTTGTCCTTATTTGAAATGCTTCTTTGGATATTCGTTTAAAATTTTAAGGTAGTGCTTCTTATATGTAGAATGAAATTAATTACTGATTATAACATGAAAAATTAAACTTATTTATACAGATTTTTATTGACATAAAGCTGTATAACAGGCAATGAAAATTGTTAGGAATAAATAACAAACGTCCGTTCCCGCTAACAGCAACAAGCAAGGGACAAACTATTGGTCGGGAAAATAGGATCATTAACTTCATGCCGTTTTTTTTTAAACCGCACAAATATGTTTTTTTTTATATTGTGTGTTGAAATGGAAGCTTGGAGTTTCCGCTTTATTGAAAGGATTGCGAGAGCGCTGCCAACATTGTGCGCGACTCAGAGTTATTGATTAACGTTGAGTCCGGTTGACTATTGCAAGGGAGATTTAATGAGATGATGGATCTCCATCGACAATGTTGATTTAAACAACAAATCACGCCTTGCTTTTATGGCTTGTAATGTCAGAGTCGTTTCCCAGTTGGTTCCATATTTGGGTCTTGTCTTAACGCCTTCCTTAGCAACCGTCAACAGAGTTTTGGTGTTTTTATAGGAACGTGTCCTGACTTGCGCTATATGCAGTGCTTCAGGCCATTGCGTGGTCGTAAACGCTATTCAGAGGCGTAGTTTAATACCTTATATTGCTAGTCAGCAAGAAGACAAAGGGCTTATAGATATACTCTCATACTAGTCATACACTATCATTTAAGTCTGTTAACTTCTGTTCAATTATTAGTATACTCAACGCTCCCTGAATAATGTTAAAATACAAAAGTGAGGTAAGGCAGTTATTTGGGCCCGGGGCGAGGGGGGGGGGAGGAGATAAGAATCCTTGGTTCATGTTATCAGTATCATAAACTTTCTTAAGGCAGAATTGAAGTTGATGGAATAGATGTTGGAAAGATAAACACCAAAAGTAAAATTCCCTTTCCTGACCATGGTGCAAGTGAAGCAGCGCTTACAAGTTTCTGTAGTCACGGCGATCAAGGGGATGGTGTGGTTAGCATAATGCTCAGCCCACTTTAACTTTAACTCAACTAATGTGGAATCAAGGAAACCCTTAAGCCACATGAACTAATCCATTCTTCCAAGAGAGTAGAAGTTGTTTCACCCCCCGTCTTTTGCTTGCATTGCTTCTCATCCTTGTTTCTTAGTTCGAAGCTCCACGAAGGCAGTTATTTGTTCCCGGGGCGAAGTGTGTCCTTGAGTCCACCCAGCTCCGAATGGGTACCTGACACTAGTTAGGTAAACAAAGGCGATTAGAATTAGCGTGGAACCGTCATAGCCGTGGCTCTGTTAACGCTGCGTCACTTGCAATAATCTTCTGTGTAGAAGTAGCAGGGTCGTCTGTATAGATAAGATAAGACATTGTCTTGATGGCGTCCCTGTTTAACTAGTGTTTGTTAACACTAGAAAGTTTATTTTAACATTTTTTAAACATCAGTAAAAGAAAATATTGGGGGATTTATTAAATTGTTTTAATTAACTATCTTTGATAATTGTGTACTTCTTGTATTTCTTACTATCAACGTCACTGGATCAATAACGTTTTAGAGTTAGAGCGATTCTCTTCAGTTCAATAACAACTTTTAAGCTGTGCTCTCGTTTGACAGTGTCAGTTGTGAAACATCTGTAACCAGTTCGGTTGAGAGAGTCCTGGAAGTTGTATATCACGTGAAAACAGCTACAAACACAACAGCGCCAGAAATAATCAAGTCACGGTGACCTGCTGATAGTCTTTAGGCTAAATTTATGGCGACGGTCCTGCTTCTGGCTGTGACGCTCCTGACATGTTTAACATGGGTCTCCAGCTCCAAAGATGAACAGGTAAATCAATAGAAGTCAATAATTTCATGTAAGTCCTTACCTGAGGGGCTACTCACAAACGTAAAGAGTGAATTACATGTTCCAAGACATCAGTGTCAATATCTCGTATAACTTGATAATCTTTGTTTACATCTCATTTGTCTGTTATTTTTTCAAATAGCTCAGGGCAAAAGCCAAGCCACTCCTAAAATGTGTTTCATGGGGCATACACACCATTTTCCCTCAACTTGTTACGCCCCTGACTAAGCTTATGACAGTTGAATTTCCAATAATCATTTTAAAAATGCACGTAGCACAAATACAAAATATAGTATGAGTTATTAAAACAGTAAAAATTTTATATAATTACAGGGAGGTTTTATTTAAACCCCGAAGACTTTATTTTAAAATAAATTCTTCTGGGGAGACTTTATTTCGTGACTGGCCCTCTCTCCCATTAGAGTTTAAATGGTATAAATAAGTTTTAGCAATGTTGCTTGGCTAGCACAGAGATTTCATTAAAAAACTTAACTGTAAAGTTTTAGTCAATTTAATGTTGGTGGAATGTATAATTAAATGCTTTTAGTAATGTGTGTCAGTCATTCAGTTATTGGTTTAAAGAAATTGAAAAAAATTAACTGTTAGGAAACTTACAAACTAAAATTAATAAAGATATAATAGCGGTTAAAGAGAACGAGGTGTCAAACATGTTACAGCAAGAACAAATAATATGTCAATATTGTATTGGGTAAGTTAACACTAAAAGATATCATCACAAATAATCTAATATTAATATCAATAACATATTGGGTAAGTTTACCCTAAAAGATATCATCACAAATAATCTAATATTAATATCAATAACTTATTGGGTAAGTTTACACTAAAAGATATCATCACAAATAATCTAATATCAATAAGGCATTGGATAAGTTTACACTAAAAGATATCATCACAAATAATCTAATATCAATAAGGCATTGGATAAGTTTACACTAAAAGAAGTCATCTAAACAAATGAGATAAACTTAAAATGTAGAGAAATCTATTTAAATTAGTCAATAATATCTCCCTATTATTTCAATGTGTCAAATACTAACAACACGAGTTCCTTCACAAACTCAGCAAAAAGGGGCATTAAGCTTAACTGAAGTTTTAATGCTTCTTGCAATAAATGGATATGGCTTTTAATACTCATGTTGTCCTAATTGTTTGGTGTTTGTCTATTACAGTCTATTTGATAAATATTTGATAACTAGAAAGTGAAAGTGAGGTCCATTGAACATACTCGACCCTCAGCCGACACTTGGCCCGGCACACAGCACTGTTGAAAGCGTTTAGCACTATGACACGTGTTGATGTTTATTCAGTTTTACCCAGTCCATTTCACATTCCGATAATCTGTTCTGTATCTAATATTCGCTATCGTATCCGCTGCCACCCCACCCTTTCCTCGTCCCCTCTCATTCTTTTCCCTATTTTCCAGCACCCCAAGGGGACCACATACACCCATGAATCTAATTAGACCAAATGTTTCCTGAGCTGCCGGCCAACAGATGTCCCCCCCCCCCCCCCCCACTGTTTCCTAAAATATTCTTTAAATAAGCGGCTCATCCTAAAAAGAGCAATATTCGAGGGAATCCCAACCATGGGATCCACACAGAACCTGGGATTCCTAACAATAGAGATGGACTTATTACAATCTTAACTATAGAGATGGACGCATAAGAGTATAGATATATGTATTATAATCCCAAAAATAGACATATTAAAATCCTAAATATATACATTGATGTATTACAATTCTAACAATAGAGCTGGACGTATGACAATAATAACAATATAGATGGATGTATTAAAATCCCAACAATAGAGTTGGATGCATTACAATCTTAACAATGAAGATGGATGTATTACAATCATATTAATAGAGATATGCTCTATCTGGCAAAAACTATATACCGTCTTCACGACTAATGACACTTAGATTGCTTGAGGGATGAGGCAGATTTCTTGGTAAATAACCCATTTGACATGAATTTCTTTTTCGAAAAATGTCATATTCTGACGCAGGTCTAACATCCGCTGTCAATCGAATTAAAGGTATGAGTATACAGGACAATTTTAAATCAACTTTTTCTGATCACGGTGATCGATCTTAGTTTATTTTAAATTTCCATCCCTGTAACGTTATGCCAGCCAGGTGATTCTAAAAAAAACCGGCCAATAATCAAGGCTGACTTTCTAGCCTAGCAGGTCTTCAGAAGACCTCCCCTTTTTGCTTTCCGGAGCGATATGAGTCTTAAAGATACTTTTGTAAGAAGTAATCTTCCTACTATGAAAGCACGCATTGGAACAAAAGATTGTAACCGTATGCGGTTCAATACTTGTCCGCATGTAATTGAAATCGACAGCACTTCTTTTCCTCATGAAACATTTAAAATAAAGGATGGTTTCACTTGCACAGATGTCAACGTGATTTATGAAATTGTTTGCAATAAAATCTACTTGGGTGAAACAGATCGTCGCCAGCGATATCGGTATAGAGACCATATTTACAATCTAAATAAACGCGACCTAATTCATATCTCTTCAACAGAGTTGGGATATGCGGGAATATCATATATTGAAGCAACTGGTATTTTATATGCGAGCAATACCCATTATTGAATGTTCGCTGAAAATAGATTTATAAAACGTTGATACGTTGGCTTCCTATGCAATTTTGCATAATGGTACAAAAACTTTTTTCCAGCTGTGGTTATTACTTTAACTTTAGACATCTCCTTATCTTCAGTATATCCATTGTCTTGAAAATTTATTTTTGAAATCTTTACTTAATTATCAAATTTCCATCTTACATAATGTAAATTTAATTATAATAACTGTGTAAATTATTTGTACCGATGATGGACTAGTTAAAACGACTACTTTTGTATTAATCAATTAGTAAAGCTTTAATCTATTGTTTTGATCAAGTAATTCGTTTGTGCCTCTTGCATCTTAGGGGCCGTCCATAAATGACGTCACGCGATTTTGGCCGATTTTTTACCCCCTCCCCCCCTACGTCACGCGTCGTCACAAAATCGTCGACCCCCCCTCAAAAAGTACGTCACAAAACTTTGACCCCCCCCCCCCTAAAAAATATTTTCTATTTGAAAATAAGAATGTTTCAAATAATTTTTTTGTCATTTAAGTATTTATTTAGTGTAGGTCTACATTGTATTATCGTAACATGAGTGAAGCTATGTAAAAGATATTACATAAATTAAATAAATTGTTAGCCAGTGATTCTCAAACTTTTTCGTATCAGACGACCGGCATGAATTTTTCCATTTCACCAGGTACCATTGCATTCTTTTCCCGTTTTGACATGATTTTCTCTGTACTTATTTGATAGCATAATGAGCCCCTACACAGCCTGTTTTATGTATTACATTTTTTAAAAAAATGTTTAGTTGCCATGGCATAGCAAGACAGCTAACGAACAATGCAACGGTAATGTCAAAAACCATTGATGTGATTAACCTTCGCGATTAAGCTCGCGAATGTGACTATTGATATTACAAGAATCATTGCATTGTTTATAGACCTAGAATATATAGATACAAGACAATTCCTCAAATTGATTTCGATCTTCTAATGACAGTTTCCCTTCTAAGTATATGCACATCAAAGGCATTTGATCTAAAACTATCACATTGATATCACATCTCATGTTTTCTAAAAATTATTAGGTATGCGCTGGAAGAGGAAAATGGCCCATTCTGTATGAATCCCACATTTGTGCAGGAAAGTAGGGTGTCATCTTGTGCGTCGCAAAATACAGTAATGCTTGCAAGTAGAGGACTGAAATACTATGACATTATTAAAATATCCAACATTATCATAACTTTTAACTCCGAAGCTCACAAGTTTGTTTGTTT
>MUZC01004612.1:446865-460293 GCA_002072015.1 Radix auricularia | reverse complement strand
GGGGGTAATGCAGACTCATTTGGGACATATAACATCCACTACACTCCACTAGATATATTCAAATACGTCATGTGTACGTGTACGCTTGGTAACATATGCCCACTATTGAACCGGTTCCTTCCAGAAAATGCATTTGTTAAATTTGTTATCTATGTAGATTTCTTATTTACGTACTATACGAAGACATCTAAATCCAACCTACTTTCATTTATATTGACAAAAGTTACAATAATCTTAATCAACATGTCTTGACTGTATCAAGTATCCTTTCTGTCAAATTTAAAATAAATGCCTTAAAAACTGAGTTCAGAAGAAAGTTGTTTTGTGCTCCTCTCGAATTGCGATGTCGAGAATTTGATGCATTCAATAAAGTTAGTGAATACTTTTGACTAATTTTAAATGGACACATTTATTATTATATTTAGAATGGTCCGAGGCGTTTGACCAAAAACCAATCGAAAAACTATATCAAACTTAAAACTTTTATTATTGTATCAAATAGATTCCCCTCCCCCACCCACCCCCAAATGGATATTATATAAACATATAATCCTATTCAGATCTTTTTAGACACTTGTCCTGTTTGTAAAACTCACCAGTAGCAGTTTCGGGGTAAGGGGGGGGGGGATAACGAAAAAAAAAAAGTTCGCAGACTCCTGCCGCGAGTGAACGAAACTGTGGTTATATCACAAAATCTTTGATGTCAACATCAAACGACGCAGGGTTACAATTTTCTATGTTCTCTTGTGAATTCTCAAACTTAAGAATTATAATAATATTTAATTTTCGTGTCTTGTTAACTTACGCCAACCGGCGTCTGATAGCCTATCGACCGGCACTTTGAGAAGCATTGAATTTTTTAAAAAAAAGTAAGTAAATAAATTTTAAGTGACCAAATATTTCAGTGGAAGTTTTATTTAAAGTTACCCTTTCGATGTGACGTCACATTTCTTCAAACCCCCTCCCTCCCCCACGTCACACATCGTCACAAAAGTGAGACCCCCTCCCCCCTAGGTGCGTGACGTCATTTATGGACGGCCCCTTATAGAACTATCGTTGTAGGGAGCTGGAAAAAAATGAATTAAAAAATACTTGTTTTTTAAAAAAATACTCTCCAAAGTCGTCATTACAGATTCTTTATGAGGCGGCTAGAATGATATAGTTTGTTTAATAATTACATTTGTTGTCTTCTATATCAAGTAACTTATATAACGAATATCTTACATTGCGCCCAAGTGTTTGATTATTTGATTTACACCAAAAACTTCATTATAATTAGCACCTGATTAATTGCCCGTTCTGTCATAATTTAGTCCAGGACATCTCAAAATGATGTTTAATATGTGTGTATATCAGTGTATTGAGATAGAAAGAGAGAGAGAGAGAGAGAGAGAGAGAGAGCAAGAGAGAGAGTGAGAGAGATATCGTGAGTGAGAGCGAGACAGAGATAGAGAGAGAGAGAAGGAGATATATAAAGAGAGAGAGAGAGATAGAGATATCGTGAGAGAGAGCGAGACAGAGATAGAGAGAGAGAAGGAGTGTTATATAAAGAGAGAGAGAGAGAGAGAGAGAGCGAGCGAGAGAGAGAGAGAGAGAGAGAGAGAGAGAGAGAGAGAAAGAAATGTGCGTATAGTGTGTAGGATGAAGACGAAGATCTAATGTGAGGGTTGTGAGATCGTGCTAGTGATTTGATGGAGTTGGGTGGTGGTGGGGGGGGGGAGAGGCTGGATGCTGTGACTGCTGGTTTGATGGGGTTGGGTAGTGGTGAGGCTATGGCTGGAGCTGACCAGACGATTAGATTAGGATCCTACAGTGACTCGAACATTCTATGATCGATTCTTGGTAGGGCGGGGAGATTGGGGGTAGAAAATCATTGGATGTATTGTCTCGCCAAGTCCTTCGGTATATTTGAAGTTAAGGTATTTCATTAGGTCTTGTCATGTTGAATAGTTAACTCAGGGATGTTTAAACGCCTAACTGGTCATCGGATGTGGTTTAATACAGACCATTGGCTAATATTTCAAGGCTGATAAATGATTTGTCTCTATAGGGTATGTCATTTCTAAAACCGGAAAACGTCATAGCTCAATGAGCAATGCTCTATTTTTAGATTACATTTTAGCGGAACAATGTTTTAAAGCATAAATGCAGTCGAATAATTATGTTCTCAAAATTGTTAGCATAGTAAAATTACGAAACTGTTTTTCACGTTTCACGTCCAATAATCTCT
The DNA here is from genome assembly GCA_002072015.1 of Radix auricularia. Taxonomy (NCBI): domain Eukaryota; kingdom Metazoa; phylum Mollusca; class Gastropoda; family Lymnaeidae; genus Radix; species Radix auricularia. The sequence goes on along the minus strand of MUZC01004612.1, from coordinate 458,063 downwards.
CTTATATTAACGAAGAATTAACAAACAGCCGATAAGATCCATCTTTCTAAATATACCTAAATTTACATAATTGCCTCTCCTTAAAAAAAGATAATTATAGCCCCAATATTTCCAGTAATAGGATCCCATGGTTGGGATTTCCTCGAATATTGCTCTTTTTAGGATGAGTCACTGCTTGACAAACATTTACAAACTAAACGTAACTGAAACTACTGAAAGTGGAGGTCAACAATAGCAGACGGCTTCATAGAGATACATAGAGATAAACTAAAAATGCATTAATTTAATTACGGTACATTTGATCGATCTGAAATTTTTATACAATGCAGTGTTAGGTGACACAAGACTATGAGCAAAATTTCAGTTTAATAGCATTATGGAAAGTGGTTCATTTTTGACGTAGGTTTTTCCACCCACCAAGAGATCACGACAAACGAGACGGTGAAGTTGATTTAAGGGATTTAAAAACATCATATAAATATAACTATTATACTCTCAGAAGACCTAGTTTAACCCAAGGACTTTCTATAACTCAAATCCATGCATTCACGAAAAAGTTTCTTCTTTGATGATTGACAAAAAGTTTGTAAATAAACGGCCTAAATTTTTCTTTTAAATTACGCGTCTTATGTTATGTTAAACATTCATCCTTAATAAAGAGTAATAATGTTTTTTTATGGCGGATTTTTGCTATCCGTTAGCCTTCAGACTCAAAGTATGAACATTAGATTCAGTTGGATAATAATAGCACACATCTATTGCTTGCAGCGCACACAATACAGCTATAGGAAGGGAAACAGACAGGAGGGTTAATAAAAAATGAAGAGAATCGTAAACCATTTGTCATTCATCAAACAAGATATCAAGTATCTTTTTAAATAGCTGAATAGAAACAACTGAATTTCAATGAGCCAAGCTCCGGAGCTAAGTCATGAGGTAACCAACAGTTTTAGAATATGTCGTAGAATAAAATGGCCAAAAAAAGTCTTTTAATCTTCCCACAGCCTGTCCGAGAATGTGGCGGTCAGCACGTATGTACCACACTGATGAGGTACAGAGATGGGACGACAGTGGACGAAGGTCAGGCATATCATTAGTTATTATAGAATTGTAACAAAATTATTGTGATTATAGCATAAGTTATTGCTGTGTGTTAAAACATTCTTAGACATGGTATACATTTTGTAGTGTATTAAAGTATAAGTGATATAGAATAATGTATGACAAAGGCTGAAAAAGCACACATTTGTTTACACGTGTGACACCACATGTAGTTCAAGTCCATAACAATGACGTGTGTAAGCCATTTTCTAGTGTTATGAATAGGTAAAAAGAAATAATTCTTTATTTTAAATACTTTTGTTTTCCATTTTCTTATATTTGATTTTATTGTTTCTTTGTTGAGACGAGTGGACCAATGTCATGTAGGAATAGGAGTTCAGTGAGGGGCTAAAACGTGTTGAAGAGAGAATGTCAGTGGTCAAATAGTATTGTAAAATTAGCTCTTAATATCAGTAGTCCATTGGTATCGTAACATTAGTACTTAATGTGAGGAGTAAAATGGTATCGTATGAAGAGGAAGTAATTTGACGAGACCCGTGGTTTCAAAGAGTGCGTACCTTCTCTGAGTGGTAATATCGTGTATTGATTACTTGATCATGTTTGGGGCCCAATGGTATTGTAGAGTTAATACTTGATGTCAGATGTCTCTTCTTGGTATCGTTGAGCTAGTATTGGATGTGGAATGCCCTCCTTGGTATCGTAGAGTTAGTACCTGATCTCAGATTACCTCCTTAGTATTGAATATTTAGTATGTGATGTGGAATGCCCTCCTTGGTATCGTAGAGTCAGTACCTGATGTGGGATACCCTCAGTTTAACATCGTCATACACAACTCGCCCGTCCACAGGAGACAACTGCATCTGTCGTGAAGGCGTGTCAGCGTGTAGCAAGGAGTGGGACGAGAGTCTGGGAGAGAGCAGTTTGACATGGCAACATTACGAAAGAGGTGAGTTACAGTGGTGAGTAGTTTAACTTCTTAGTACAGGGACTGAGACGGTAATTTAAAAAATGTGCTACTTTGTCCACGCCCTTGAACTGTGAATTGAAAAATATCTAGAGTACTTAAAACTCCTTTATATTAACTCGTAGCGGCTGCTTGTCTGTCTTTCTCAAAAAACTTTGGATCGATTTTTTTACCCATTTCCCGGTATCCTATCGAGCTGAAATTTTACGGGCAAACTCGTGGGGACGATAAAATTGATATCTCGAAACTTTAACATCGATCAAATATGCTGTAATTAAATAAATACATTTATAGATTATCTCTTTGTATATCTATGTAGCACTTAAATCTTAACTCTAGTCTGTTACGTGAACATAATTTTAGTTATATCTCATACAATTAAGTATTTTTTTTTAATTCAAAAACGTTTTTAAGGGTTTAAAAAATGAACATAAAATCTGATTATTTTTTTTAACATTACATACCGTATATACTCGCCTCTTTTTTGGACAATATCTAGGGGGAAATGTTGGGGGGGGGGGGGGGTGTCGGTTTATGAGCGGGTCACAGGTGATTTCTTCATGTACATTCAATGTTATTGTAGATAATCAAGTTCCTTGTCTACATTATACAATATTCGACTGCTCTACCAGAAGCTATAAAATATTATTAACGTCTGCTCTTACCTTATTTATTCATTTTATTATTTTTGTGTGTGTGACTGTTTTTATATATTATTTTACAAATTGAAAAAAAAGAATATTAACGCGCTTTATCCAATGCTTACAAAAGAAACAACAACAAAAAATATAGCTGAATTTTTTTTTTCAATACTCCGAAAAATTATCTTAAAGGAGAAGCCAATAGTAACTCAAAATTTCTTGCAGCTTTAAAAAAAAAAGTTGGTAGGTAAACATTTCTTACAACTACTAAATGTTGGTAGACAAAGATTTCTTCCGGTGACAAAACTGTAGTAGGCAAACATTTGTACATTGACAAAACGTTGGTAGGCGAAAAATTTCTTAGTGACAAAACGATGGTAGGAAAAAATGTCTTAGTGACATTTCTTACAGTGAGAAAATTTTGGTAGGTTTCATTTCTTACAGTGACAAAACGTTGGTTGCAAAAAATTTTTGAAAGTGACAAAACTTTAGTAGGTAAACATTTCTTACAGTGACAAAACGTTGATAGGTAAATATTTCTTAGTGACGAAACGTTAGTAGGCAAACATTTCTTACAGTGACAAAAGATTGCAATTAAGCTGAAGTTTTTTCCGAGGATAAAATTATCTCATAACTGAATGTTGTGCTCAGGTTGTTATTTTTTTTATAGTAATATACTTAATTATATTTGATACAATTCACGGATGGTGACGCTTGTGGTGCAATTACATGTACATTAGAATATATAGTTTATAAATGCTTAAAACTATTGCAATGATGGCGTGAGCAGCTGGCCTGGAAGGTGGGGGTGGTGGAGGACATAGCTTTGTTAAAACTGAAAAGTTTGTCTTACCATCACTGTCAGACTTGAGTTTTTTGGTAAACGTCATACTTTTCTTAACTTAGCACGTAGGACAGTGGGGACGAAACACTTGGTGCCGCGTGACCCAAATTCAAAATAATAAAAATTAAAAAAAAAATAAATAAATAAAATACCCACATATTTATAGCAATGTGTCAACACTCTAATGCAGGGGTCAGGAAACTTTTTGCCTGAAAGAGCCATAAGCACCACATATTTTGAGAAGTAATTATGTGAGAGCCATACATTAGGTATATTACTAAAAATTCAAATAAATTTTGAATTTTGTTCAAATTCAACATTAAAAGAGTACAATAGTTATGTCTTTGAATTCTTTTTAATAACATTGTTATGCTGTTGCTAATCAGTAGTGAGTATTTCTTACCGTTAATGCTACTTATGGTACTGCATGGCTTTGCTGATGGCTTTGTAGTCTGGTTAATACGTGGCGAGGCAAAGCTTCGTGCAGGCATGGATAACTTTTTTGTTGGGTTTGTTTGTTTGTTCTGGATATACAATTAACATGTAGATCAAAGGGTTCTGATGAAACATCTATGTTAATAATCGAACATATGTCTGCGAACTAGATTCAGCCATCAAAAGAGCCACATCTGGCTCGCGAGCCATGGTTTCCCGACCCTTGCTCTAATGAAACTCAACAACGGGTGTTAGGATAAGCTGGTTTAATTAAGGAAATCATATTCAAGCCGCGTGCCGGCTGATGAGGCTCTGCTGCCGACTGTGGCACGCGTGCCAAATGTTTGCCATCACTGATATAGGAGATCACCATTTCACAAAATCAGATTACCGTATGTGATTGTTTTATAGCCATTTCGTTCATAAGTCGACCCCGCTCTTTTTTGGCAGAGAATAGTATGAAAAATGTATAACCCGCTCGTAAGCATGTACATAGACATTTCAACTCCCAACTTCCAATGATCTTTATTTCCACGTTCACACAAAAGTGAATCGAAACCAATCTTCTGGCGCCGTGACCTCAAGGTCACAACACTATCAATTTCAGCACCAAAGCGCCATTTATCTATCGGGCGCCATTTGATCGTTCAGCCTCCATCAGAAAATTGTTTGCGTCATTTTGGGGATTTTTGACCTGTCTGAACACAGACGTTAAAATGATTTTGTAAAATTTGTAAAACTTAACATAGCAAACAGGAAACATAAGGCGGTATATATTCAAGTCAGACTAGTAACATAAGAAGGTGTATATTCAAGTCAGACTAGTAACATAAGAAGGTGTATAGTCAAGTCAGACTAGTAACATAAGAAGGTGTATAGTCAAGTCAGTCATGTAACAATAAAAAAAAGTCTATGGTTGAACGTCTTTATGATAGTATTGAATACTCGATGCCCGCGGCGTATCATACAACGCGAACAACGCGAATGAACCTCGGATGCGGGGATAACTGTGACTCATTGCTGATCTGGAAACAAGTGAACTGTGGTTAGCCACTTGCCACCCCAACCATGCACCATCCTAGCTTGGCAACCATAAACTAATTTGCATAACCTGACAAAGGTCATTCTTCAAGCTTATTCCCACTCGTCTTGTGCTTCTATGGTGATCGAAAAGATTGTGGGCTATGAACGGGCACAAACACTAAAAAACAACAACAACAACAAAAAAAAAAACGTAATGTCTTAGCTGGGGATTGAACCTGCGACGTCCGCGTGTTAGGCGAATGTTATAACCGTTACACTTAAATGACATGTTATTTTGTTGTTCCGAAAGAACATAGTGATTGACTTCAATTCAATGAAATGTTGAATGTTTACTACCTTTTCTTGCAATCTGATTGGTCGGTGGGGTCAGAGGTCAGACAGCTTCTTGTCATGCATGGTTGGACCATGTAGAGAATTATATAGATAGAAAGATAGATATTTAACATCTCTTGATACTTTCTTGGTTACACGTCATTTTCTATTGAACTTGGTCTGAAAATTCCAATCATCTGCATTACTGGTCCTACTTTAACTATGATAGATCTTAAATTTGGACAAAACCCAAGGTTGCTTAAATCAGTGCTAAAAAAAACAACAACAAAAAAACAAAAAAGAAACAAAAAAACAAGCAAGGCGTTTAAAAAGAAATGGGCTAATATGAACGTGATAACTGACTTGAAAAAGCCGAACCCCAATTCTGTATTTTAGGCATATGTCCACCGTCTTCCTGACCACTGCTCTAATTTAAGGACAAGAACTGAAAACTTGTGATGGAAACCAGGCTGCAAGAAATGATAGTGTGTACTTTTGGCCTTGCTGTTGTCAAATGTTAACATTTTTTCCGCCTTCCACTTAGCTCACGAAGATGTGTGAAGCAGTTCGCCTCTCTTTCGCGTCAAATCGATTTTTAAAGTGCTCCCAGCCCCCCCCCCCTTTTCGGGAGTTACGAGTTGTGGTCCCTTGGTTTGAGCATGATGCCATCTTGCAATTTGTTCTCGGCACTGTAACCGTTGCGTGTTGTCTTTTGTATGTTTGCCACCAACGGTCTCCGTCTGCCGTTGATGGTCACTCAGGGTTTAATGGTCGAATCAGGAGGGGATCACAAGGTGGGAAATGTGTCCAGATATTCAAATCTCAAAAAGTCCCAGATTAGGTCAAATATTGTCACCAGTTTAAGACAAGTTACAATTCTGAACTAAGTTATTTCTTCGGCATACATAAAACATTATACAACAAACTTAAGTTTAAACCGTTTTGTGTGTTTTAAGTTTTATATGAAATGGATTTATCTTCTGTATTGTGTTGTAGCCCGGAATGAGACATTTATTTTATATCTTATAAAGTCTTTGTTGGGTGGACATGGAAAGTTTTGCTTTTGTGTTCTATCACGCCAATGGACAGCCAGCCCACTGGACTGTCCACTACAGATTCCGTTTGTACAGATTTTGTTTGTCTCTACGGCCGACTGGACCGTCCAGTACATATTTTGTTTGTCTCTACGGCCCACTGGACCGTCCAGTACAGATTCTGTTTGTCTCTACATCCCACTGGACCGCCCAGTACAGATTTTGTTTGTCTCTACGACCGACTGGACCGTCCAGTACAGATTCTGTTTGTCTTTACAGCCCACTGGACCGTCCAGTACAGATTCTGTTTGTCTTTACAGCCCACTGGACCGTCCATTACAGATTCTGTTTGTCTTTACAGCCCACTGGACCGTCCAGTACAGATTCTGTTTGTCTTTACAGCCCACTGGACCATCCATTACAGATTCTGTTTGTCTTTACAGCCCACTGGACCGTCCAGTACAGATTCTGTTTGTCTTTACAGCCCACTGGACCGTCCAGTACAGATTCTGTTTGCCCCTATTTCACGACAAGAACACTTGCCGTCCCGGGGAGATGGCGGCCATAGTGGAGACAGACATCAAGAAGTGGGAACCGTTCGTCAGCAACCCGAGGTGTGTGTGTGGCAGTGATATCACCTTTAAAATTATGGGATGGAAACGAGAAGGCAATGCCTGGAAGTACTTCTATCAGTGTGACAAGGTAAGCTCCCAATGGATCTCAAGGGATCGGGTACCAACAAGACGTGTTGAAGCGACTGCTGAGGGTGCATTGTGGAGTTTAATAGAGACTTACTTAAATTTCCAACCGGGATTTAAATTTTAAGAAATAAGTTACTTAATTATTGATATTAAATAAACTACTACTATTTATAACATAAAATTTAAAAAAATATTAATATTGATTATAACTAACTAAATAAATTGACACAATGAAATAGTATCCAAATAAGTTATGATATTAATTCTAAAACAAAAAATTCTATAAAATATATGTGTTTTTTTGTGCTATTTAATGCACATTATGCTACGAAAGGTTAATTTAATCATGTTTCTAAAACTGTCAAAAATGTTATTGTAGAAAGGACTTACCTCACAACAAACACAATCTATTGAGTTGAATCAGAGGCGTCACTAGGGTTGGTGTCACCCGGGGCGGTAGCTCATGGTGTCACCCGGGGCGGTAGCTCCTGGTGTCACCCCGTCATGATTTAACCCATAGAACTCCTTTGAGTTTTCCAGTGCCAAATAACGGGAATATATAGAATTTTACAGTCTGGTGTCACCCCCCTGATGATCTCACCCGGGGCGGCCCGCCCCCACCGCACCCCCTAGCGACGCCACTGAGATGAATCATTTATTATAGAAAAGACTTACCTCACAACAAGCACAATCTACTCAGGTTAAATAAGCTATTATAGAAAGAACTGACCACACAACAAATTATCAATCCTGACAGTTTAAGGCCCCCGTGGTCGACATAGCGTCGTAAGAGACAGTTAACAAATAATTCTCATTGTTTTCTAAGCTGCCACTTTGTCTTGTCTTTCAGGAGGAGTGCCCACAACCGTCAACCACACTAACTGGTAACAGCGCATGCGCTACCATCTACGTGGACGTAAACAAACCCACAGATAAAGTTTTAGAGGTAATTCCTTCACCCATCACCTTAACATCAGATCTTTGACAGCAGTCATGCCCCCACACCCCGTCTGCCACAGATAATTTAAAAAAACATGTTGTATAGAACAAACAAACAAACGATCAAACACATTTACACAAATTCTTAATAAAAATAGTTACTTGTGGATAGTTAACATACTTTATTGTCAGCATTTCATGAGTTTCAGCCAGCATTTCATTTGCTTAAGACAGTATTTAATGAGTTTAATTTAAGTCATAATTTCATGAGTTTAATTAAACCAGAATTTCAATTGTCTTAATCAGCATTTCATGCTTTTAAGTCAGCATTTCCTGAGTTTAAGCCAGATTTTCATAAGTTAAATTCAGCATTAAATAAATTACAGACCCGAGTTGAATTCGTTTAAAAATCTACTCTTCTTTTTAAGGTCAAATTTTTGTGCAACTGTCCAGAGAGCTACTTATGTCCGGCCAAATTTGATGAGAAAGCTGACAATGCAAAACTGATGTACGATGAGACTGGACATTACGTAACCAAATTTTGTGAGACTGTATTAAAAGTGAAAGGCCAAAAGAATTGATAGTTTTAATAGGTTTAATGACTGTTGTCATATTAACCCAATAGCACGTGTATGAGGAAATGCTTTTTAACCTTTATTATTTGTTTGTAAGAGTTAAAACAATTCCTGCCTTTGAAAAATAATCTAAAGCAGATTGTTCATAAATGAAAATGGTTTTGAAAGCGCTGAGAGTTGTAAAGTTCATACGTTGTTAAAATAATTTTGTTTGCCATAGAAGGGTGTTGCCAGGATCTGATGTAAGAAATACAAACTTTTAGCTGCCGCAGAAAGTTGGAGTGAACACAATGGTGATGATTAGACCACAGACCAAGCTAGAAAGATTTGAGAAAAGAACTGAATTAAGAAAAAAATTAATTATTTCACGCCATTGTTTCAGCCATGGTAAACTCTTTTTAGATGTAACTCTTTCTTGTTATCATTACAAGAAGTAAGATTGTGCATAGGCGCGTTACTACTAGGGTGCGGAACGCACATGGTGACAACATCAAAAAGGGAAGACAAAAATCCTAGTGACGCCTCTGACATTGAGCATAGGCTCTTCCAAAGTTACTCTAAGCATAGGCTCTTCCAAAGTTACTCTCATCAAAGCCTCTTCCAAAATTACTCTGATCATAGGCTCTTCCAAAGTTACTCTAAGCATAGTTTTTTCCAAAGTTACTCTGAGCATAAGCTCTTCTAAAGTTACTCTAAGCTCAGGCTGCTCCAAAGTTACTGTACGCATAGGCTCTTCCTAAGTTACTCTCAACAATGCCTCTTCCAAAGTTACTCTTAGCTTAGGCTCTTCCAAAGTTACTCAGTATAAATCAGACGGATATGTTGTAGTAATGAGTGAACGTTTGGTCTGAATCAAATGTTTATTACTTCCAAGTAATTAAAAGTTCAGAATTTAGTTTGCATTAAATTATAAATATAAAACATTATTACGCACATCAGTCTTGACTCAGTCGGTCTCGAATGCCGTTTGCAGCCTGAGCGGTTTGCGTTACTTGGCTTAGTATTATGTAAGTACATTTTTGTGTGCATACCTACACATTCAGTTGAGACCCCCCTGCCCCCGTAGGCAACAATATGCAAAATGTCGATAATTTAAAACCCTCTCCCCTCCCCTCCTTGCGTACGTAATATATGTGATTTTCACTTTAATTTTCCAGAACTTTTTTCAGTAATTTTAAAATCTCAAATGGACCAAATTATTTATGTCTATCTTTGTTTGTTGTTAGTAAATGCCATTTATTTGAGAAATGATTGATTTAGGCTAAAAGTTCCTATTTGTTGACTACTAATTATTCATATCATCTAATTTTTGTGTGTGTACCACTAAGTACTTGTAATACATGCATGTATTTTATTAGTGGAATCTGAAAGATGTTAAATGATATGATCAGTGACTACAGAATGCCTTGTCCATAATTGACATCGACTGTTAAGCGATTTGGTTTCCTTTAAAAACTTTTTATGTAGCTGAATAAGCTTTGGGAAAAAAAAGCATTCTGTTTTGGCCAGAGAAGTTTAAAATTACTTGTATTTGGGTTATTTTAAGCCAATTTATTTTTTTATTCAAATTCACATGGAAACTTTTTAAATATTTTATGACTTGATTTTTCTTTTCTCTTTTCTAGTATTTTCCAATAAATTGTGGATTATAATTATGTCATTAATAAATTATCTTGTTGCTTTCTTTTTAAAACAATCTTAGGCTTACAACTATTGTGAACAAAAAAATAATGGAAATGACAGACACTGTTGTTGCAATGGACTCCTGGTTAAAGTCAGCATTCAATTAGTTAAAGTCAGCATTCAATTAGTTAAAGTCAGCAATCAATTAGTTAAAGTCAGCATTCAATTAGTTAAAGTCAGCATTCAATTAGTTAAAGTCAGCATTCAATTAGTTAAAGCCAGCATTTAATTAGTTAAAGTCAGCATTCAATGAGTTTAAGTCAGCATTCAATTAGTTAAAGTCAGCATTCAATTAGTTAAAGTCAGCATTCAATAAGTTAAAGTCAGCATTCAATTAGTTAAAGTCAGCATTCAATTAGTTAAAATCAGCATTCAATTAGTTAAAGTCAGCGTTTAACCCTAGCCCCTAACTCTTGAATAACTTAAGTATATTTGCAATTTTGTGTTCAAAATCATTGTGAAAACTCGGAAAAAGACATTTTTGTTTTTGAGTTACATATGAATAAAATAACGTGTAACTACACGATGTCCTTTTGATTATACAAAAGACAAGTTGGTTGAAGAAAATTTTCTCCAATAACGTCCCTTTCCTCAACACAATCCCATACTCTAATGCAGTGGCGTAGCTAGGGGGGGGGCGGTGGTGGCGGTCCGCCCCGGGTGGCACTCATTCAAAGGGCGGCGTTTATGGGCATTAAAAAAATTAAAGCCTTTTCCGAAAACTGACTCTTTTGTTTGAAAGGGGGAAAACCCTGGTGAAAAAAAAGGAATCTTAATTTTGAGTTTTAATTAACGGATTCGTGCAACGTTTATTTTATTACTTAGTGGTTGTTATAACTAACAATTTTAAAATTTTAAGATCGATCAAAAGAGGTAACGATTTGTTTGGAAAATTAATCGGTGTACGTCACAGATGGCACTTTTATAAGAAAACTGCACAAAAATCAGCAACACATCACCGCTG
>MUZC01004612.1:419928-445264 GCA_002072015.1 Radix auricularia | reverse complement strand
AGCGACCCTTATAACTTTCTTGTATTTTTATAATGTGTATTTATAGGTTTATCATCTTATGCGGCTTCTTTTATTACTGCTTACATAAATAGGGCATGCAATGGTAAAATTGTTCCCCACCTTCTAGAATATACTTTGTTTCAATTACAATCATTTATTCAAGTTTATGAATTTATAAAAACCATCATGTGATTGACTTAAGGGGCCGTTCATAAATGACGTCAGGTGATTTCGGCTGATTTTTCACCCCCTGCCCCCTCGTCACACGGTGTCATGAAACGAAAACTTAGACCCCTTACTCAATGTGACGGGACAAAAATCCCCACCCCCCAATACAAGCGGTATTTTCTATTTGAAAATGAGCGTCTTTAAAATATTTTTTTGTCATTTAAATATGTTTTGAGTTTAAAGCTGCACTCTAAATACTATAATAACGTAACACGTGTGAAACCACGTAAAACTTCATTGAATAAAGTGTCGGTAACCATATTTTTCAGTGAAACTTTTATTTCAAGTTGCGCGTTTTGAATGACTTAATATGTGTGTTCCCCCTCCTCCACGGTGCGTGACGTCATTTATGGGCGACCCCTAAAAGGGCAGCATATTAAAGACCGCCCCGGGCGGCAAAAACGCTAGCTACGCCACTGCTCTAATGATTTCACGTTTTTCAATACGTACCTGCAGAATAATGGTATCCCAGTTTAGTTTAAATACATTTACCCTATATGACCTCGTTTCGAATCCTTGGAGAGTTTAAATTATTGTGGTCCAATGCCAGAAGGTGGCCGAACCCCCACGAAATGCTGTTTCGCCTTCTCTTACGCCTTCCTATTAAATCCCATTCCAAGTCGACTTGTGGGGGTATATATCAATTTAGATCATGGGCCAATAGCACATAGTATCACTGACTGTTATTTATGTTTCGGTAGAAAGCTAAGACCATAATAAAAAAGAAAATTATTTAATGAAATTTCCAGTGATTTTTAAATAACAATGAAATTATATTTTGATAATATTCAAGAAAACTCAGTAAATTCTTGAATAACGAAGAAGTCTATGGGACTCGGGCCAGAGGCCCACGATATCACATAAAGATTTTTTTATTTGCTTTTAATTAGTTTGACAAATAATGGGGGTAAAACTTACAATTAGCCTACATTAAAATCGTTTAAAAAATAATAACGATCTGGGAAAAAAAAATGAAACTGCAGAAAACTCTAGAGCACTTTACATCAGCCAATAATGAAGCGAATAATTCGAATATTAAATTAACAGTCTGTTAGGTAGCTTAGTTTAAACTTTAATATTTGTCTCATTAAAATAAGTTAAAATTAAAAGGTACAAGCATCTTGTTAAAAAATTAAAATTATAACCTTGAAAAACAGTTTAAGGTCACACTCAAGTGCATGAATAAAGTGAGTATTAAATTGTTAGTCTGACAAATAGAGAGATAAAACCTTTTAGAGGCGGAAAAGTAAAATGGTTAAGATGGACTACATAACGATGTTCTACAAAAACATTAGATTTAAATTATATAATTTGTTAAGTATAGCCCAGAAAGATATAAGAAATCTGTGCATTTATATAAACCCGTGTTTACATATAGCTATGTTCTATGAAGGCACAGCTACACTGTGACTTACATTCCATTTATGTGTAAGGGGCCGACCATATATGACGTCACGCGCCTAGGGGAAAAAAGGGGGGGTCAAGCATTTGTGACGAAGTGTGACAATGGAGAGGGGTGTTAAAGAAATGTGACGTCACATCCAAAAAAAACAAAAAAAAAACAAACAAAAAAAATGCGCATCTTTAAATAAAATTTCCACTTAACTACCGTAATTCATCGCTTGCAGTTTATTTAATGACGTTTTCAATGGCTTCACGCGTGTTATCTCTCAAAGTTCTGACAAACTAAAAAGTATTTTGATACAACTTTTCCCTCTGAACATAAAAAAAATCATAAAACACACACACACACACACACACGCAAAAGATTTGTGTTCTTTGAATGAATCAATGACAGGAAGCTAGCGAGTATTTGAACTACACCGACAATATTTACCGGTAGATCTACTTATCAGACTTGATTGGAAATTTAGGTGGATTAGTGCGGTACGACGTAATAATCTCTGAATAGAAGGGGCGTCTATGACGAAAGATATAAGATTTAGCTGGAAAAAAAGACTATAGATAATGTTCGTGGTACTTTTCTTCTATAAAATGGTCTATCAGCAGCTGATAAATTATAATTTTTTGCGTAACTATTTAATTAATACGATAGTAGCAACTACCACATCTAGTCACTTTCCTGTAGTATTTGCCAAATTAAAAAATCACTACAGAAAATTCCTTCAAGAACAATCTAACACGTTCTTTTGAGACTCTCTCGCTGCTGTGATAGACTAAAATTTTAGCTCATCAGACATTGAAGATAGATTGGCCGAAATATCGGTAGTTTTGGGTAAAGTTCAAAGTTCAGTTGAATGCAGTTGTTCAAACAAGAATCGTTCATGGGCATTGATCGCCACCGAATACGAGATGAACTTAAAAAAAGCTTTTCAAAATTTACAAAGTTAATAGCTACCACGTGCAGCTCAAGAATTGCGGATTCGATACAGTTCTAGGCGTCTTGATGAGGAATATGAAGTAGTCTCATGGATATACGAACAATAGTGGAATCGATTTCAAGGCCAATAATGACTTTGGTGACACAACCAAGAGTCCAAAAGTATACAAGTTGAATAACCACTCCAAAGTTTTTAGAGTAGAGTTTTTGATTAGAAATGGCCAACAAAGCCACAATAATCCTCGTGTAACCTTTCATTGGTCATTGCCCGCTGTTCAATCCGCCAAGGGCTGTGTGGTGGTGCAACCAGCGTTGAAGAGAAAAGTAATACATTCTAATGGGTAAAACGATTCATTTATTGAAGGTAAAAAAAAAAGTTATTTACCGGGTGATGGGGATGAAATAACCATAGCCCCCCCCCCTTCAAATTCTCAGTTGCCATTGCTTGTCTTCGATGACACTTAACAGTAACAATCATCTTTAGTGACAGAGCTGCCATGGTAACAACCAAACAATGGCTGTAAGAAACATTACCTGAAAGAGTGACATGGCCTCACACGGCAATGTAAAATTTTCCATCTAGTAAAGTTAATGATAAAATAGACTCATTTTGACTCCGACTTTGAGAAGGAAATAAATTTGAGTACCAGAAATGTATTTCGAAATACTACAATAACAAAGCTACTTAAATTCATAATGATTAAATAGAAATTTGCAATTTTAGCCCGAGGTACTAGTCGTGACCTCATTTACAGTGACTATCATGTCCATGTTACATATATCTAGAGTAGACAGTGTAAAACTTAATTCAGGCGAGTTGAGCGCTAAAATACATTCTTGAACTTTCATTGATGCAAAGTTTTATCTAAGCCTTACAATTTTAAGGGGTTGTATTAATATAGAATTTTGAATAAAAAATCGATGGGTCTTTTGCTGACGTGTTGATGGTCTCGAGACATGTGCCCTGCGGTTAGTTAGCTTCCCCCACCTAACTTGCCAACCATAAACTGTGATTGGCGGACCCTAGCGAGGGTCACAAAAAAANAAAAAAAAAAAAAAAAAAAAAAAAAAAAAAAAAAAAAAAGTGGAAAAAACGGGCAATTAAAAAAAATTTAAATAAATAATATTTACGCTGAGGCTTGAACCCAGTACCTTCCACGTGTGAGGCAGACGTGTTAACCTTTACACTACGAACCACAAGCTAATCTCTGAAGAAACAACTCAAGTGAACGCAAGAAGCATTGCTGGTCTCGAGACTTGATAGGTCGACCCAAGCGAGGGTCATTCGTCATGCTTATTTGCACACTACTTGATCTTGATCTTATTCTTGTGAATTATATATTTAGATAGAAAAAATAAACCAATGGACTATTCACTATTTAGTTTATTTCTAACCTTTCAACATTGTCTGTCTTTAGTTACATGCAAAAAATATGTGGTCAGCAAATACGAAAATAACCATTTTTTATCGCGTATATAAAAAATAAAATATATAGAACACAAAAATATTTATTAAAAAAAAACAGGCCAAAAACAATCATATTAAGAACATAATTTTAATTCCCGGTCAAACTAGCACTACACTGTGACCTGCCCTGGGTCTGAATAGCGATCACTGGCAATACGGACTCGAGTCAGAAAAGTCGCAGCCAAATAATATTACTGAAAATTATACTAAACACATAGTTGTTACAGAAATTTGAGAAAATTGGATGTTTAAAAAAATAAATATGGAGGTTAACACAATGAGAATCTTCATGATGTAATGTACAAACGTCTGCACATGTAGATAACTGGATGTTATTTTTACCTGCGTAGTGCGTGTAAATAGTCAGACGCTCCTCCTATGCAGAAGTTAATTGCGTCCACAGACCATGACAGATGATCTGTTGGCAGTGATGCAGCGGTCACGGGCCACGGCATTACCCAGCCGCTTAACTATTCGGAGCTGGGTGAATCAGGGACTCCTTAGGCCACAGGAGCACTTCCTTGCCTTTGCATGAATTTGAACTCGTGACCATCTGTACGCCAGTCGAGCGCGCTTGACACTCGACCACCGTGTCCCATGTGGCTGGAAGGTTGACGCAGAATGTGTAATCTTTTAAAATAATCCTAAAAATATATATTAAAATATTACTTACATTTCATTTATACACTTTGTGTATATAAGGTTATAAGACATGTTACAGTATTAGCTTAACAGATATGCCTGATCTTATAAGACATGTTGCAGTATTAGTTTAACAAATCTGCCTATGCTTTATAAGACATTTTGCAGTACTTAAAATCTCTGACTATTCTTATAACATTATGCATAACTAGCTTACAATTTCTATTCTTATAAGAGATAATGCAGCAATAATTTAAACTCTATGACACTTCTTGTATAGACATTAGCACGCTTCGGCGGGAAAAAATGGTGAAATTCTAATCACAGGGCATAAGAGACACAATATTTATAAGATAATGACAGAGCATGACAGACACAATATTTATAAAATAATCACAGAGCATGGGAGACACAATATCTATAAGACATGATCTCCATCTTATTATTATAAAACGAAAACGATGTCTGTCATCTGAAAAAGTCACCTGCAATATGGTAAGTTCGGATTTAATAGAAAAAAATCACATGTAATCTGGAACACTCGCATATAATATGTAAAAGTCACAATTTATGTGGCAAAGTAATTTATCACTGTTTGGAAATAAAAATTATCATGTTATGTAACTCTTTACACACCCTTACGCATGCTGGCAAGCTGCCTTCTTCAGCGAAATAAATATTAAACAATGGCATGTAAAAAAAATGAGAGTAATATTTCATTAGTAAGGAATGGAGGAATGAGAGCGATATAAATGATTATATATATAAATATATTTAACGACATAAGAAGCCCCCCCCCCCCAAAAAAAAAAAAAATTGCATTGAAAACACGATAGAGTATAATAATTATGCTAAGTTGTAATAAACCAAAAGGCATACATTATTTTAACTAGAAATACACCGAATAAAAATTCAGTGGAAACACTCAGACAAATAGAATCTAGATAAAAACACTTTTCTTGTTCAATTTTGAAAGAATAAGCACATACATCATTTCCGCTTTCCATTTTTGCTGGGAATTAGTTGACTGAACAAACAAAGGAAAATCAAAACATATTCAACATATAAAACTATAATTAAAATATTAAAACTAGTCATAAAACTTGATAAACTAAGACACGATAATCTTTTGTTTGTAAAGAAGGAGATTCTGTAATGTATAAGCTAAAAAAGAAAAGACTATGTAACCTATGTTTTGGGAACTTATTATCCCTTGCTTATTCAGTGTATAGAGAGGCTCATCCGTTGTAATGTTCCGAGTGTTTCGAGGACATCTTTCATTAAGGCTTGAAGTCCACGAAATGTTACAGAGAAAGTTATCTAAGTAGTATATTCTTACAAAAAACTAAGGTCAACAAAAACTATTTATCGTCACCCTTGTCTCACGGATCAATGGTTGATGTGACATATGTTAGTTTAAGTCTATCAAGTAGAAATTGGTAATTACCTTTACATATACTTAAATTGGCAATTTAATTAAGGAAGAGGCTATATAAGTCCGTTTTGTATCTACATGTCCATAGCCAGGACTTAATAATCCAAATAGTAGCTGCTGAATTTTATTTACTTAAAAGTTTAACATTTAGATGTAAATTATAGACCAAACGACAATTAGGTGATGTTATGAGACTGTCATACGCCAGGGACCTCACAAATAAATGAATAATTCCTATTGCAAGGGACATCGTTGGCTGGAACGTTTATTGTATAAATAATGACACAATCCTCAAGCGAATTTGATGGAGTTCCGTTTACAACATTAAAGATGATAGCACGTTCATTGACAGTGGACACTGCACCGTCAGACCAAACAAACTTTCCTTCTTGTTGAATGTCATCAAGACCTATCCAAAGTCCAGTACCAATTACTTGTTGTTTCTTTATGGCGGTAGAGAGCAGTTGCTTTTTCAGCGGGGTTTTTATAGTAGCCAGAAGTCCTTGTCTGGCCTTACATGACGTGGAAGCGTTGACATAGTCAGTGGTCAGCATGGGAATATAAATACACACGGCACTTGTCCCATTTACTGTAATCTTATAGCCAAGTGATGAGTCACAAAATGACCTCCCCGTGTAGTACATTGTTTGGTTTGTCCATGGTTTGGTTCCATTCTCCCAAACCCAACTTCCAAGAATACACGAAGATGTCACCTTGTCATAGATAAAAGACTGACACATTGGTGTGCGCTTAAAACATTCGATTGCACACATTAATTGAGATTGTAAAGTTATGTTTAGGTCCAGTGGGAACATTCCTAAACGTGTATCACTTAGTTTGTAAAATGTGCCGTGCATCAATTTAAGTTGCACGAGGCTCAACAAACTACCACAGACCAAAAAATCCAGCAATAGATCACGACTTGAGATTCTTTGTAAAACAACTTGAATCATTTTTGGTTAGCGGCGAGCTGCTCAAGTTTAAGTCAGTTTAGCGGTATAAAATATTCAGTCGTCGTGCTTGTGGCAGTAAAAAATTAATTTTTATTTAAAACTGTTGACTTGATAGGAAGTTTAGGTGAATTATTTCGGTTTGACGTAATAATCTTCTGTAATAATCTTAAGGAGCCTCAGTAACAGAACATATAAGATGTACCTTAAAAAATACTACAGACAATGGTCGTAATACTTTCCTTCTATCAAGTGTTCTATCTTAAAAAAGCTAATAAGTTGTTAGTTGCGTGTTACTATTTCTCCAACACGATCGTACCAATAATCATATCTCATAACTTTCCTTAAGTTTTTTCCAGACTAAGTTCTCAAGGAATCACCACTCCATATGCCGCCAAAAATAATCTAAACTGCTCTAACGGGATATTGTCACCAACTCTGATAGACTAAATATCTTTAGCTCATGAGACATGGACGATCGATTGGTCGAAATATCTGTAGTTGTGGGTTAAGTTCAAAGTTCAATTGAATGGATTTCTCAAAGCCGGATTCATTTGTTGCCTTTGTTTCCAGCCGAGTAAACTTTTTTTTACTAATACGAGTGAACTTATAATATTTTGAAACTTCACAAAGCTAATTGCTCCATCGTGCAGCTCAAGCGTTGCGGAACGGACACAGGCTATTGCCTTTTGATGAGGAAATATAAAGTAGCCTGGTGGATATAAAAACAATAGTGAGATCGATTTCAAAGTCAATATTGACTTCCGTAACATATCAGCGAGTCTCAAACTATCCAAGTTGTATATTTTAATTAAACCTTTAAAGCTTAGTTTGTGACAACAAATGACCTACCAATTTGCCGCCACCCTCCCCCAAGAAAAGTATGTTGACGCTATAAAGTAAAGATTGTCCGTCTTTAGAAAGTAATATTAAGGACGCTTTACATTTTTATGTTGGAATTATTAGACATAAAAAGAGAAGCTTCATTTCTTGAATAAAATTTACATTTTTTTTCCTCATGGCCCAATCTTTTATGTATCATTTTTTTTCAGCCATGCCATTGTCAATAGCCAAAATAGCTATACATTAGGCAATTTTGGTGTATTCGTTATTGATCGCATATGAACTTGTACATTTTTTAAACTTGGAAAAGAAATAACCAATTATGATTCATTCTGAGATCAGTTCCAGATCCAAGAATCTTTTATGTGCTCTGTTTAAAATAAGTAACTCTCCATTCAGGTGAAGATCGTCATGTTTACGCCCTTCCGGCGAAGAACATAATGCCTTCTTCCTTTTTAAGTTGGTATCTTTATTTTTGTTTCTTTCCATAACACTACCTTACAACCCTCAGGCCTTAGGGCAATGTGAACGAGGAAACCGCCTTGGGCCCCGCGCTTTTCGGGGCCACACGCGCTTTGACTAAACATTTTACTACTTTTTAAAGGTTTACTACTGTTAAATAAAATTTGTTTTAAAAAAAATAACTACAGTATCAAGAAAACATTGTTTTGTTTTCAAAACGTCTTTTAGGCTTTAACTTTCTTTTGTTAGTGAAAAAAAAAGTCTGATCATCAGAAATCAAACATAAATATGAATTCCTTTGGAATGGTTTGAGCTGGAGAACAGCCAATCAAAATAGCGCATAGTTGACAAGCCAAAAGTCAAAAGCCTCGTTGGCTTGTAGTGTATTTTGACGTCTCTTAGCAATTGTCAAATTGTCGTAGTTCAGTCGATGAACTACATCAGACACAGAATGGAAATTTTTTAGTCTCTTTGAATTGTTGGCGAAATTTGATCCGTTGTTGCTGGAAAATATATAAAGAATAAATACTGATTACACTAATGATGGGGAAAGCGAATTCAAAACGAACTCATTTCGTTCAAGGGAAATAAGGTAAGAAAAATTATTGTAGGAAGAGTATTGGCAGCGGAACCACGCCTCTTAGATGGTAATACATATTTAAAAAAAAAAGAAAGAAATGTATTGTTATGTTTAGGGTGTATTTATGTGTTTGCCATTATTTAAGCCTGATTTTCACTTAGAATACGTGACACTCCTAATTACTTAATATATATGGGAAAATGTCGTGTGTTAAGTTGTGCAGCATTCTTTTTCTCTGTGCACAGTTGTAAATTACACAAACATGCATATTTTTTAAAATTATTTTTTTATTGCTCCATTGTAACTCTAAAATTCTGAATTATAACGCAGAGGCGTCACTAGGGTTGGTGTCACCCGGGGCGGTAGCTCATGGTGTCACCCGGGGCGGTAGCTCATGGTGTCATCCCCTTATGATATAATCCATAGAACTTCTCAAAGTTTTCCAGTGCCAAATAACGGGAATATATAGAATTTTACGGCCTGGTGTCACCCCCCTGATGGTGTCACCCGGGGCGGCCCGCCCCCACCGCACCCCTAGCGACGCCACTGTAAAACGGTATCTACAAAAATGTTTCAATTACACGCAAAGGTCACCTTGACTGTTTTCTATACTTTAATTTATGTTCCAGCAAATAGTTTAGACCATTAAGAGAAATATAAAATTGATTTTCTGAGAGATCTTTAAAATAACAATTAAATCACATTTGGATAACAATTAAGAAAACTCGGTAAGTTATTCAATAATGAATTCGGTTTTGGTGCCAAATCTAGGGGCCCATTTTATCACTTGAAAACTTTTATATGCTTGTAATTAGTCCGAAAATAATTGGGGTAAATATTTACAATAATACCAAAATAAATTCGTTTTAAAATAATGAAGATGTTGCAAATATTAAACATAAGAATGTTCTAGAACATTTTTGATCATCCACGAAGGAAGTAAATAATAAGGTTATGACTAATTAATTTGTTAGTCTGACAAATAATGAGATAAGACTTTTTAGAAGTGAAATAGTAAAAAAAGTTAAGACTTAAAGAAGTTCCAGCAAATATTTCAATTATAGAATTTTAGTAGAGTCTTTATTTTTACATTAACCAGTATTTAGCGATAGAGACAACTCAATGTTCTACGAATGCCACATCTACCAAATGTGTCTTTAGATCTATTTTTAATGACCCTATAATGAACTCCAATTTTACTCTAGATTATTTTATATAGTTTAATATATGGGAAATGATAAGTGTATAACTAGAATGGATAACAAGAGTTTAATGTACATATCATTTAAATATGGTGCATCGATGTTTTCTTACCAACATTTTCTTTACAGCCATCAATCCAGTGATAGCCAGTGTCTACAATTTAATTAAGCTTAAATTTGTTAAAAAAGATATTAATGTTCGCGGCCACAACAGTGCATTATGAACGTTTTAACCACTCGTAATTTTAATGAAAAAGATACGAATATAAAGACAAAATCGCGTAATATCTTTAAGGTGAGTTTATGGGGACCTAAAATCGCTCTGAAATATTTTTTGGGGCCACTGGCTCCGACGACGAGTATTTGAATAATTAATTTCTTATTATTTTTAGTGTCATCAATTTTTAGTACAAAATTGGTTGTCGATCCCTCAATCCAACCGGCAGAAAATGTTGCAAATAAAAACATAATAATAGGTCGCCGCTTCCCCCAGTAAATTATATAAATTATATAATTATGCAAAGTTCAAAGCCTAGCTAGATTTCAAAATGGATCATGATGGATATATTTGCCCATTTATCAATGTGTAAACATATGGGTAACGAAGCCAGCCACAGACCCACACACGTTTGCTTTTGTGATATAAACATTCGTAACGTTCTACGCCATATAGCACGTTCTATTTTAAATGATATAAGCTAAACGTACATTAGAGTTTTTGAAAGAGAATAAGTTTCCTATATTTAGAGAGAACCAGTGCAATTTAATCAACTACTGACCTGGTTGTATGACTTTGTCGAATTGTTTTAAGATGTTGCGATATTTCGTCAAAGTGTACAGTAGATTTTTATAAATTTTTTTGGAACCCTCTTTTAAGGGACGTAATAAAATTCGTTAAGCTTTTTTAAAATTTGAGTTCACAGTATGCTTATTACCTCCCTTGAATTTCAGTCTACATATATGCATGCCTACATATTTTTGCACTATGTGTAATAATATATTTGAATCCACATAACACGCTAATTCATTTTTCCTAAATAGAAATTTGCCTTTTTACCAAAAAAATTTCCTGCCCGAGATAAAGATTTCAAATAGCATGTCAATGCTACATATATCAAGAATAGAATGTTTAAAACTTAATTCATGTGACATAGGAACGAAAATACATGATTAAACTTTCATTAAGGCAAAATATTCGATCAAAAGTCTTCACGGTGATATTTTTTGGTTTATTTATATTTATCACAGTAATTGCGTGGAAACATGCATATCTATGTTAACATAATGTGCTCTAAAAAAAACTTAATATTCTTGAGTATATGTAATTTTTTTGTAGTAATATCTTTTAACATGAAATTATTTTCGCACGAAAACATTTCATTCCTGTCGATTTCTTATATAACGAATTTCACTGATAGATCAGTTGATCCTTACTTTCGGCAGCTGAAGTCAGTAGATTTAGATCGCCGATCAGAACCGAACCTGCGCATCAGAAACGACGAAATTTTTAACGTTGAAAAATGTCTGGTCTGACCATAATATATATCATATTATTGAAGATATAATCTGTTGTATTCAAATATCTTGTCTACAATTCATGATTCCCCATTTTTGCAGCAGTAAAAGTAAGCAGGTAAATCCTTTATTTAATATTTTTAACAACTTAAAGATAGTGAGAACTTACTGAATTATTTTTGAGTTAAAAAGTAACGATATACCTATTTCGGGTTAAATTATTCGTTAACTGAAAGTGAAACGTTAGGCTAATCACGCTGAAATTTTTTGAGACGTTCAAAATCTAGAAGAATTATTTTTCAAAAATGTTTTAAAAGTGTAATAGACAAGACTTAGCCTTTAAAAGTGTCATTCAATTAATTGATAAACTGTTTGTTTTAGTTCCAGGCTTGTCTGACATGTGTTGGGAAAATCTACCTTCTTTAAATTGTTGTCACATGTCATCCAGAAACGCGGGTTGAAAGAGCGACAACAAATTGGTACACACATAAGAGCGCTATGCCTCGTTGGCAGTCTATCCTGAAACATAAGAATCTGTTAGAACAATCGCCTCCAATCTTCATATGAGCTCTTTCCTTGTGCGTTTTTTACGGGTCAACGTAAAAAAAAAAAAAGAAAGAAAAAAAAAAAAGGTGTCCTTTAAGTGCATAAATGAGACATTATTTTTTTCTGTTAGTAATTATCAAACTAATTACTGGAGCCATGCGCCATGCGTCAACGTGGAAAGAGATCGGATGATATCCAAGTTTTCTCAAAAGAGACAGCTACTGAGCCATCAATTAATAATGCTATTTTCCTGATCTAATTATGTATTCTGCTGAGGAACAAGAAGTTACAATTGAAGAAACTAAAAAAGCTAATAATATTTTTTCAAATACATTTTTTTAGTACTTATCTACAAGCTGAAGTTACTATAAACGATCAAGTTATTATGACATTGCCATCAGAATGTTTTTTTTTTCAAAAATATTTCCAAATTTTCTTAATTGCGAATAGGACAATGTAAAATAAAAAGTTTAAGATATAATGCACAGTAGAACGTTTACACAGATAAATGTTACTTACGATTCTATACACAATTACCGTAAAAATAATTTTAAACAATTAAAACGAAATTGTTATTACTTTCAAAAATTACGAAAAAAAAGCAAGAGGAAAATATGTCATTGTAGATACTTCAAAATTGAAATTTTCAGAATAATTAAATAAAAAACATTAAAGATAAACAAAGAAACTGTTACATTCAGAAATAAAATTACTGAAAATCCTACTAATAATACAACAAAGTAACATAGGTTTTAGAATCATAAATCTTTTCAAAAAATATTTAGTTGAACGTAATTTAGAATCTTCATGATTTAATGTACTAAAGCCTCCACATGTAGTCTTTGTAACTGTATTTTAATCTCATCAGCGTATCACATATATACAGAAATAATTTATCCTAAATATAAAAAAAAGTATTAAAATTGCACCGATATTTTGTTTATACATTTTGTGTATATCTAGACATATGAGCTTATAAGACCTATTGCATTAATTGCTTAAAATCCATAACACTCTTTGTATAGGTGTCTGCATGCTCAGTGGAAAAATATAGCGAGATACTTATCACAGAGCGTGGGAGACATGATATTTGTACGTCATGATCGCCATCTGATTACTATAGATAAAAAAAGATGTCTGTGATCTGAAAAATTTACCAGCAGTCAGGAAAAGTCGCCTGTACTATGGAGAATTCGCCGGTAATATGTGACACATTAAGTGACAACGTAATTGTTCACTGTAACAATTTTATTTAAAATTTTGCACACACTTACACATACGGGCAAGCTGACTTCTACAACGAAAATAAATACTTAAAAAATAATATGTAATATGTAATAAAAATAAATAAATATATCTGAAGTAGATTTTTGAGAAATGGAAGTAAAATAAATTATTAACATAATTTAGCATAAGTAGCAAAAAATTTTTTGTTGAAATTACAAGTATAATTTATATGCTCATTTGTAATAACTGAAAAGACATTCAATTTTTCACTTTGAAATATTCACACATATGGATAAAAACACTTTGCCTGTGTCATTTTTCAATAATAAACATACACGTACTTTCCGCCTTGCATTTTGGCGGGAATTTGTTGCCTGCAGAAACAAGGAAAAAAAAAACATTATCAAGATTTAAAACTACCATAAAATGCAAGACTAATTAATTTTCTGTACAGAAAGAGAATCTGTAAGTTATAGGATAAAAAGAGAAAAGATAGACTTTTAATAATTTTTCACGTTTCTTGAACTTTTATCCCGTAGTAATTCAGTGTTTAGAGGGGCTAATACAATGCTCCGAATGTTTTCTGGAGATCTATCAGTAAGACGACGTTTCACCTCTCCAATTTAGCACTGAGGGAAGTGTGTACACGAAAAGTTATAGATAAAGTTATCTAAGATAGGCAATCTTTATAAAAGTATACTTTAAAAATGTTTTTATAACCATATGTGTCGAATAAGTTAATGTGACAAAAATGCATTTTCGGTCTCATCCAGCAGTAATCGTAAATTATAAAGGTATGCTTAAATTGGCCCCTCAATTAGGAAAAATAAAAATATAAATCCAATTTGTAGGTCTGATTTCAAAGCTGGGTAATCTAAATAGTTGCTCAACACCTAATAACCTTAATAGTCATAGTGTAACAATAACAGGTAAGAGAAGGTAATACTGCCTGGTGTTTGTATGAGACTGTCACTCGCCAGGAATCTCGCAAATAAATGAAAAATTGTTATTGCAAGTGACATCGTTGGCAAAAAAGTTTGACTTTTTAATAAAGACACAATCTTCAAGTGACGTTGATGGAGTTGGTTTTCCGCTAGTAAAATTAAATATGATTGCACGTTCATCGACAGTCGACACCGCACCGTCAGACCAAACAAACTATCCTTCTTGTATGATGTCGTCTAGGCCTATCCAAAGTCCATTACCCAACACTTGTTGTTTCTTTATGGCGGTAGAGAGCAGTTGTTTTTTTAGCGAGGTTTTCATAGTGGCCAGAAGTCCTTGTCTGGCCTTGCATGACGTGGAAGCGTTGACATAGTCGGTGGTCAGCATGGGAATATAAATACACACGGCACTTGTCCCATTTACTGTAATTATATAGCCAAGTGATGAGTCACAAAATGACCTCCCTGTGTAGTACATTGTTTGGTTTGTCAATGGCTTGGTTCCCTTCTCCCAAACCCAACTACCGAGGACACACAAAGAGGTGAATTTATCATAGATAAAAGACTGACATATTGGTGAACGCTTAAGACATTCAATCGCACACAATAATTCAGATTGTGAAGTTAAAATTGTTCCCAGTGGCAAAACTCTTAAACGTGTGTCATTCACTTTAAGAAATGTGTCGTGCATAAATTTAAGTTGCACGATATTCAACAAACTACCACAGACCATGATATCAAACAGTAGAACACGACTTGAGATTCTTTGGAAAACAACTGTAAACATTTTTGGGTTAGTCTGTATTCGTGCTGCTTACGTTTAAGTCAGTTTGGTGGTATAAACTATTCTGTCATAAGTGCTTCTAGCAGTAATAAATTTGTTTTATTTTAATTTTTTTTACTAGTTAGGAAGTTTAGAGGGATTAGTATGGTTTGACTTCATAATCTACTGTAATAATCTTAAGGAGCGTCTGTAACAGATAATATAAGATGTAGGTAGAAAACCATTACAATAGAAAATGGCCGGGTTTTTTTCTTATTATTTTCTTCTGTCAAATGTTATTTTTTAAAAAAGAACCTATAAATTGTTAGCGTTATGCAACTATTTCATCAACACGACAATAGCAATAACTATATCTTTTAAATTTCCTGAAGTAATTTCCAAGCTAACTTCTCAAGGAATCACCACACAAAGTACCACCCAAGAATAATGTAACATGTTCTATCGGGATATTGTCACCAGCTCTGATAGAGATAGACTAAATATTTAACTCATGAGGCATGGACGATGGAGAGGTCGAAATATCTGTATACATGGGTTAAGTTCAAAGTTTTATTGAATGAAGTTCTCCAATGCCGACTTATTTGTTTGCATTGTTCCCAGCCACTTAAACTTTTTCCAAATTCGAGATGAACTTATAATATTTTGAAACTTGACATAGCTATTTGCTTCAACGCGCAGCTCAAACATTGCGGAACAGACACAGTCTATTGCCTTTTGATGAGGAAATATCAACAAGTCTAATAAATATAAAAAATAATAGTGGGATCGACTACAAAACCAACATTTTAACTTCCATATCACATTAGAGAGTCTCAAATTATACATGTTGAATATTTACATTAAATTTTTAGAACAATGTCTGTGATGACAAATGACGTACCAAGTTACAATGATCCACATATTATTGTTTAAGGGCATCGCATCGCTATTAAATCGGCCTCGGCCTATGAAAAATACATTTCCTGACGATTACACGACCATTTTGGTTTTAAACTATTGACTTGCGGGAATGTTCAAAATAGTAATAAAGTTTGCTTACCATGGTTCTAACACTTCGCCTACTTATCGAACCAAATGAAAAGCGTATTAAGCAAATGGCAGTAATGGAGTCTGACTCAGATAGAAAATGACGACAGCATACTATTTGCCTTAGTTTCATGTTAATGATTGTTCAGCTCCGCTGGTTATATTTTCAATTAGACCCTCTCATTTTTGAACCAAATAATGTCAACACGCTTGTCTTTTTGCGTAGTTGGTTAAAAGATAACATATTAACAGGGGCGTCACTAGAGTTGGTGTCACCCGGGGCGATAGCTCATGGTGTCACCCCCTAACGACTTAGCCTATAGAACTCCTTCGAGTTTTCCAGTGCCAAATAAAGGGAAAATAAAGAATTTTACATTTTGGTGTCAACCTCCTGATGGTGTCACCCGGGGCGGCCCACCCCAACCGCACCCCCTTAGCGACGCCCCAGCATATTAAGGAAACATTTCAGTGTTATTAAGATTTTTCAACAAGATCATTTAATTAGTGTTACTTATAACATGATACATTCTAATTTTGGCCTTTATCAAAATTATTATTTTCTCAAAGGTTAATGCATGAGTAAATTGTTAACAGCCCTAATATATATTTTATATATCATTGTCTTGAGCTTTGCTATATTGCCGGCAGATGATTGTCTTGGGCGTTGCTATATGGTCGGCAGATGATTGTCTTGGGCTTTGACTTGTGGTCGGCAGATGATTGTCTTGGGCGTTGCTATGTCATTGGCAGATGATTGTCTATGGCGTTGCTATGTGGTCGGCAGATGATTGTCTTGGGCGTTGACTTGTGGTCGGCAGATGATTGTCTTGGGCGTCGACCTGTGGTCGGCAGAAGTTCGTCCTCTTCTAATTTTGGCTTGTTGCTCTCTTAAGTTAATATCACATGATCATTTCCTTTATTCAATTGATCAGGATTCTGCCGAAGACTTTGTTTTGTACAGAAACTAATGTTACTTCCCGCCATTTTCAGATTGCGACAAGTCTATAATCATTGACGTTTTTACTAATAAGCTCTCTCTCATTTTGTAGGAGGGAGTTTGAAATAACCTGTGTTAAATATTTTGTGCCTATGATTTAGTTAAATATGTCAATACCACCTTTAAATTTTTTAAAATTAAATTCTGGTGACATATTGATTGTGCTTGCTGTGTTGCTTATAAACTTCTGTTCATTTAGCGATTTATGTATTACATCTTTTTTTTCTACTCCATATTTCTATCTAGTGTTCTTGTTGTATTTAGAACTTGCGGGTTTGAATTAGGGTTAGGGTTTAGAACTTGGGGTTTTGAGGGGGTTGCGTCTGTTTTTAATTTGTTTGTCCCGGAATATAATATGTAGGTTTTTTGGCCACTAAAGGATTTAGTGATTTGATATACTGCTTGATTGTCTTTGCGTTGCTACATCTTCGTTTGATCTGCTAGGCTGTTAGCTTATTACAAAGTGTTTGCTTGTCATTTCTAAGCACGTTGTCACTTCTTTGGAGAAATTTTGATTTTCTTGTTTGGGTCGTTGTTCTTTGTTTTCTCATCTCTACTGCAATTACTGTACGTTTTGTTCCGTTATTAATTGTTTTTGGTCAAATTGCTAATCTAGTATTTGTGGTGCTTTTGCTCAGAGCATAATGCCTCGTTAAAATTTCTATAATAATTTTTTTGAAGTTTTAAAATTTCATTTCAATAACATTTTTTAATATTAAATTTTTTCAATAACATTTTTTTATATTATTCTTTTTTAAAAACTGGCTTCAATCCATCGAATTGATTTGGAGATTAATTTTGAAGCCAATTTTTATCTTTTCAGTATGGAGTTTGTTTAAATCAATTTTTGTTTTCAAATCTTACATGTTCTTTTAAGGTGGTCTTAACTGGGGCTTGAATCTACGACCTGCCGCGTGTTAGCCGAAACTTATGCTATTCTGTTGTTCTGAAAGAACTAATTAATTAACCTCAATTCAACGCATTGTTGGTCTCGATGACCCCCACCCTGTGCACTAAATTTTCTTGCCAGCTGATTGGTTGGTTGGTGTCCGGCATGGTTGAACTATGAGGAGAACCATATACATATAGATAATGACACAATCATAATATACTGTAGGCAAACGCTGAATTTAAAAAAATTAAAGTTAATATAAAGGATTTAACAAGCTAATTATATTTTCATAAAAAATATCTTTAACACTTCTACGAGCAGAAGTTACTAAAGACTTTCAATTTATAGTTCTTCAAATTAATTTTTTAAAATAAAATAATGCAAACTAACAAGTTCTTACAGAGAATAGTACACCTTATTCTATACAAAATCGCTGTATTTTTTTTTTTACAATTAAATAGGAGTAACATTTACTTAAAAGAATTACGAAAAACATTAATAAACGCATGAGGAATATATATCACTGTAGATATTTTTAAAAACAAACAAGTTTTTGACTTTGATCTTTTATATACGATACATAACTAAAAGGATGATCATTATAATACACAGCGCAAGACAATCCAAAAATAATTTTTAGTTATGTCTCGTAAAACTTGTTTAATATAATGCGCAACGGTCGTGAAGATATTTTTTAAAAATAATTCGCATCTTATTGCGCGACTGGAATGTTTGTACAATATAATACACACTGTGACACTCTAGCGCAAAAACGAACATGTTACATAAAGATAAATAAAAATAATAT
Organism: Radix auricularia; assembly: GCA_002072015.1. NCBI lineage: Eukaryota > Metazoa > Mollusca > Gastropoda > Lymnaeidae > Radix > Radix auricularia. The sequence goes on along the minus strand of MUZC01004612.1, from coordinate 426,374 downwards.
AAAAATTCAATAATTAAATTATAGTACATTTGATTAATAGGAAATTTATATACATCATTTTTAACATCGATATGAGTCTGCCTGCAATATTTCAGCTCGCCCGCATACAGGAAAATGGGTTAAAAATCGATCCAAAGTTTTTTCGGCATTCAGGCAAGGCCTCAGACACCACGAGTTAATATAAAGGATTAAAAACCAAAATCAGCTACAACACTTTTACGCTTAAAAATAAACATTACTAAAAAATTATACTAAATACATAGTTATTATAGAAATTTTAGAAACTAGAATGTTTTTTTTTTAAATATGGAGGTTACCACTTTTTAGAATCTTCATGGTGTACTACAAAAAGGCCCGCACATGTAGATTTTGTAACTGGGTGTTATTCTGATCAGGACTTAAAATCTCTAACTATTTTTTATGAGAGATATTGCAGTAATAATTTAAAATCTATGACACTGCTTGCATAGACATCAGCTTGCTTCGACGGGAAAAAATGGCAAAATCCTAATCCCAGAGCATGGGAGACACAATATTTATTAGACATTATTACCAACTGATTATTATAAAATGAAAACCATGTATGTCATCTTAAAAAGTCGTTTGTCTTCAGAAAAAGTCGCCTGTAATATGGTAAGTTCAAATGTAATCTGAAAAAAATGACCTGTAATCTGGAACACTCGCATTTAATATGTAGTAATCACAATTTATGTGACAAAGTAATTGGTCGTTATTGGAAATAAAATTTGTCAAGTAATGCAACATTTTACACACTCTTACACATTCTGGCAAGATGCTTTCTTCTGAGGAATATGAGCAAATTAAATCATTGGTAACGGCATACCCCCTCCCCCACCCAAAAAAAAAAAGAATTGTAAACAAGACATAGTAAAATATTTATACTAGTTTGTTTAAACCAAAAAGGCATTCAATTTTAACTGGGAAAATAACGTAAATCTATTCAATGGAATTCAGATAAAGGATAAAAACGCATTGATTGTTTTTGCAAGGATAAACATATACATTCTTTCAGCCTTCCCATTTGCGTGGAATCAATTGCCTGAACAAACTTGGAAAATTACAAATTTTCAACATGTAAAAATGTAATAAGAATCATGGACAAAACATAAAACTTGGATAGACGTAAGACGCAATAATCTTATGTAAATGAGGAGACGTCTGTAACGCAGGGTCGTCACTGGATTTGACTTCACCCAGTGCAGAAGCTCATGGTGTCATCCCCTTAGACAATATTTCTTAGATTTCCTCCGAGTCTGCAAGTGCCAAACAACGGGAAAATACTGAATGTTTCCCTTTGGTGTCATCCTTTGTGATGGTGTCGCCCGGTGCGTTCCCCACGCCCCTAGTGACGCCTGTGCTGTAATGTAATAGATCAGAAGAGAAAAGATTGAGTAATCAAAGCTCCATGAAAGTGTTATCCTTTGTTAATTCAGTATTTAGAGAGGCTCATCCGATGAAATGTTCATGGACATATTTCGATAAGATTGTGATCGTTTGAACTGTCACACGCCAGGGACCTCACAAATAAATGAATAATTGAAATTGCAAGGGGCGTCATTTCCAAAAAGGTCAACTTTTGAAACAGAGACACAATCTTCAAGTGAGCTTTGTGGTGTTGCTTTTCCCGCTAAAAAGATAAGGGCAAATTTATCGACAGTGCACACCGTACCGTCAGACCAAACGAAAGTTCCTTCTTTTTCGATGTCGTCTAGGCCTATCCAAAGTCCAGTACCAATTACTTGTTGTTTCGTTATGGCGGTAGAGAGCAGTTGTTTTTTCAGCGAGGTTTTCATAGTGGCCAGAAGTCCTTGTCTGGCCTTGCATGATGTGGAAGCGTTGACATAGTCGGTGGTCAGCATGGGAATATAAATACACACGGCACTTGTCCCATTTGCTGTCAGCCGATAGCCCAGTGACGAGTCACAAAATGACCTCCCTGTAAAGTACATCGTTTGGTTTGTCAATGCCTTGGTTCCATTTTCCCAAATCCAACTCCCAAGAATACACGAAGAAGACACTTTGTCATAGATAAAAGACTGACACATTGGTGATAGCTTCAAACATTCGGACGCACACATTTTACGAGATTTTAATATTATGTTCGTTTGCAGTTGCAACATACCTAAGCGATTATCAGTCACTTTGTGAAATGTGTCGTGCATCATTTTAAGTTGCACGATGCTCAAAAAACTACCACAGACCAAGATATCGAACAGAAGAACACGCCTTGATATTCTCTGTAATACACTTGTAAGCATTTTCGGTTAGTGGTAGGCTGCTTACTTAAATGTCAGTTTAGCATTTCCAAATATTCAGTTTCCAGTGTTTTTAACAGTAATACATTTATTTTTGTTTAAAATTTACACGTGATATGAATTTTAAGTTGATTAGTACGGTATTTATTGCTTAAAAATTTACTAATGAAAATGGCCGTACTTCTTTTCTTCTATCAAATGTTCTATCTTAAAGCAGCTAATACGTTGTTTATGTTGTTTAACTTTTAGATCAACACGATAATAGCAATAACCAAATCTCGTCACTTTCAAGAAGAATTTTTTCAAACTAACTTTTCAAGGAATCACCACACAATATGCCGCCAAGAATAATTAATATGTTCTTTCGGAATAATGTCACCAACTCTGATAGACTAAATATGTTAGCTCTTCAGACTTGGACGATCGATTGATAGAAAGACCGGTAGTTCAAAGTTCAGTTGAATGAAGTTCTCCAGGCAAAACTTATTTGTTGCCATTATCAACAGCCAATTAAACTTGTTCCAAATACGAGATGAACTTAAAATATTTTGAAACTTTACAAAGTTAGTAGCTTTCCTACGTGGAGCTTTAGTGTTGCGGAACAGACACAGTCCACTTCCCTTTGATTAAGAAACATCAAGTAGCCTCACGGCTATAAAAACAATAGTGGGATCGATTTCAAAGTTATATTGACTTTAATAACACCAGGGAGTCTCAAATTAAACAAGTTGAATATTTAAATTAAAGTTTTAGAACTTAGTTTGCGATAACAAATGACCTACCAAGTTACTATGATCCCATGAATATTACTTTCATAAGCTCATTGCATCGCTATGCAATTCGCCCAGGGTCATGCAGTTGTGTAAACATTGGCCATGATTTTAACACTACTTTATAAACTCGTACCGGTGTGAGTGGATGAATACCTATTTCACTCACCACCAACAATTAAATGGCCTCAGCCCGACCCATCGCCAAATTAACGCTATATTCATTTTTTAATGAAATACTGACATAAGAACCCATCAAACAACAGCTTCTAGAAATATTCCCTGTTAAAGCGAAACGGAACTGCGTAAATCCTTGCTAGTAAAGTTACTTGTTAAATAAATGTTAATATCATTTCGTATAAGGATACTTGTTAAATAAATGTGTATAACCTTTCAAGAAAGATAGTTGTTAAATAAATGTAAATATTATTTCAAATAAGTAAAGATACTTGTTAAAGAAAGGATATTATGCTTTCTAGTAAAGCTTTACTAGAAATCACAATATACTTTCTTGTTTATTGTTCAATAAATGTATTCAAATAACACACTACTCTATCATAAAAGTTCATCTTCGTTTTTACCCCACCATTTTGTAAGCTACCGGATTTCTGATTTCTCGGACTTTAACTTTATTCACTCTCGTGTCACATCTTCATGTATTATAGGACAAAAGTGGCTTTAAAATAAAAATGAACAACTCTAACAAGTTTACGTGTACATCACAGGGCCCATCATTCGTTTTCTTTTAGCACTCCATTTGGTGTAGATCTAGAGATTATTTGAGTAATTCTGTTGAATATGTGAAATGATCTAGAAGGGGCTCAACATGAAATGAAATTAAGTCTAGGTCGGAAGTAACTAGACACTGATTCTTAACTAATCTTAACATTTACCTTTTCTATAAAATTCTATGATTTAATTATACTGCTAGACAACCCTGATTGTTTAAGCAGAGGCGTCACTTGGGTTGGTGTCACCCAGTGCTTTAGCTCATATTGTCGACTTACACCATATACCTCCACTGGAGCTACCAGTTCCTATAATAACGGGAAAATAAATACTTCCACATTTGGTGTCACCCATTGTGATGTATCACCCGATGTGGTCCGAATCACCGTATCATTCTAGTGACGCTTTTGTTGTTTCAGTGTAATCAATTTTAATGGGACGACTTTCAAATAAGTTTCCCTCAATACTTGCCATATAATAATTTCTTCAAGTAAATTATACACCGGCAGTTTTTTTTTTCAGTTTTGTTTATTTTAACTCGGTCATTTTCTCTGCGTGTTTTGTAGTCAGTTGATAAGTAAGACTTTGTCATCTGCAAAACCTCTTTTTTCTAACATTGTTTTAGTGTCCATTGTATTCATTGGCCTTTAGTTTGTTAAACATCTTGTGTGCCCCAATCCAGCACTAAGAGGAACAGAAGAGGTGACAGAATACATCTTTGTTTAACTTAAGGTGTGTTATTACAAGCTTCTATTATGTACCACTTGGCAGGTAAATTTGTCGATTAGCCGTGCTTGTTGTTTTTGGCTGGAATTCGATAGAGCCTCATGACTGATAGCATAGACTCTGTCAGTGCTGTCACATGTGGTGAAGAGAGTTTAAAGCCACTCTACACACAGGTCTATGATGATTCTGGATATTGCCATGTGGTCAGCACAAGATTGTCTTTAGCGTTGCTATGTGGTCAGCACAAGATTGTCTTGAGCGTTGCTATGTGGTCAGCACATGATTGATTTGAGCGTTGCTATGTGGTCAGCACATGGTTGTCTTGAGCGCTGCTATGTGGTCTAAGCCCGGCCTGTTCTTCCCTTAGTGCTAATCATGCGCTTCTGTCTTTAATTATATTGCGCAGGTTGAAACTGTTAAGAATTTCAAGAAAAATTTCTTTCCGTCTATCAAGTCCTTCAAATAATGAATCAAGTGGTATACATGGTTCACTATTAAAATGAAGTTTACTTTTTGTCACTCAAAGATGTTTGTGATTTTGTGTAAATGCTTTATATCTTTTTATCATGCTACATCTTCATTTGATCTGCTGGGCTTCTTGATTGTTACTCTGTTCATTAAATAGTTCGAAACATATTTTTTAAATACTTCTTGGGAGTCGTTTTGATTTTCTTGTTTGAATCGTTGTCTTTGTTTTCTTGCGTTTTTTAAAATATTTTTTTTTTATCATTCACTGTTAGTTTTGTTCCGTTATTAAAAAATCTGTTTAATTGCTAATCCTATCATTTTGTGTTTCTGCGCAGGGCATAATACGTCGTTAATATTTCTACAATTTCATTGAAGTTTTCCGATATTGTGTCGATGTCTCTTTTGTTTCGTGCGGCTGCCGTCCTAAGAATCGATTTTTGAGATTAAGTTGTAAGCCAGTTTTTGTCTGTGCAATATGGAATTTTGTTTAAGTCAAATTTTATTTGTTATTTTTCAGTCTAACCCTCCCCCCCAGCTTTAAGTTTAAATCTGGCCACTATCTGATATATTTAACTCGATATTTGAGCTCACACGTTTAGTGAGACGGCTCTCACTTTTTGAGGTATGACGATGTGATCAAATTGGTTTCTGTAGTTTTTTTAAAAATGTCTGGTGAAACTTGTGTACTCTTAGTCACTTTGGTGTGGGGGAGTTACTGCCTCCCATTACTAGATAATGTGTCACTTTTGTGTGGGGAAGTTACTGCCTCCCATTACTAGATAATTTGTCACTTTTGTGTGGGGAAGTTACTGCCTCCAATTACTAGATAATTTGTCACTTTTGTGTGGGGAAGTTACTGCCTCCTAATACTAGATAATGTGTCACTTTTGTGTCGGGAAGTCACTGCCTCCCATTACTAGATAATGTGTCACTTTTGTGTGGGGAAGTTACTGCCTCCCATTACTAGATAAAGATAATGTGTCACTTTTGTGTGGGGAAGTTACTGCCTCCCATTACTAGATAATGTGTCACTTTTGTGTGGGGAAGTTACTGCCTCCTATTACTAGATATTGTGTCAATTTTGTGTGGGGAAGTTACTGCCTCCTAATACTAGATAATGTGTCACTTTTGTGTGGTGAAGTTACTGCCTCCCATTACTAGATAATGTGTCACTTTTGTGTGGTGAAGTTACTGCCTCATAATACTAGATAATGTGTCACTTTTGTGTGGGGAAGTTACTGCCTCTTTTTCAAAGATCACTAAATTTATCGAATTCAGAAACTACTTCTTCGTTTTCATTCACATCAACAAGTTCACATTGTTTTCTGCCTTCAATAGATCAAAAGATCTATTTAAGGAACTTCATATAGTTACATTGTACTTTGGTGTTTTATTCGTCTTCATGTGAATTGGTGGTTGAGACGCATTTAAAGATGGGGGACCGTTCATTTATGAAGTCACACGAATGTGGGAGGGG